>WEIT01040317.1:149584-181845 GCA_013389985.1 Dryoscopus gambensis | reverse complement strand
GGCCGTGCGGCGGGGCGGCTCCCGGTCCCGCTCCCGGAGCGGCGGCCGGTGTGGTGCCCGCAGAGCCGGGGAGACGAGCCGGAGAGCTTCCTTCTCTCTCATCACTCCCTGCTGCTCGCACCGCTGGCACCATTTTATTCAGCTCTTTAAAGCTGTCGTTTTCTTGTGTTGTGGCTTTTTAAGCTCTTTGCGTTAACCTCCCCCTTCCCCTCTTTTGTCTTTGTTCCGTTCCTGGCGGCACTTTCAGCTTAATAAAGGTGCAGATGAACAGTAATTCAAGTCTTCCAAGACATCGGCCTGAAATGTAGGAGATGCTGCTTTAACTGTTTATGCATCTGAAACTTAAAATAAAGCGATGTCTGGAACTGATGGAGGAGTAGAGGGATGGAAAAGTAACACTCCCTGCACACAGAGGACTGAAAATTCTACAAATTAGTTGCTGTTGTAGTAATTCTATACTTCTTCCTCCCAAACATGACTTATGCCCTCTCCAGTAAATTAAAGTTCTTAATACTTGCTAAAATACTATTTTTATTTCCAAAAGCAACAACTTGGGGGAAAATCTGGACTTAAAAAAAATCACAGAATAACAGAGGTGGAGACTTTAGTTCTTTCAAGTTGATATTTGAATTGAGTGACAGGGAAGACTGTAGAGGATACATGTCCTTCAAAGCACTTTGAACTCAGGACTCAAAGTTTGGGGAAAATCAGGATGTTACTGCACATATCATTGTGCTCAACAGAGCATTTGGTAGGATTACTTCTGTATTCTAATCCTTAAAAAAATTAATTAAAGTAGAATTTACCTTCCGTGAGGAACATTTACATTAGGAGTGATGCCATTGCCTAAGACTATTAGAAAACCTGGGTTTGTAAGAAAAGCTCTTGTTTTCCAAAGATGGATTGATAAATGGTGTATCAAAGCTTGGTTTGTTAAGTTCTTGATGGTTTGGAATTCCTGGCTATGAGACCAGATTCAAATTTGTTGTTCATTACATGCTAAAAAACTTAACCTGCCCAGCCTGTGGTACTTCAGTGCCTTTCACCTCCCAAGTCCAGCTGTGCTATGACTGCACTTGAACAATATGTTTAATATTTTGGATGGATGGGACAGCGTCCAGAGGGTTTGACCACCTCTGGTGGAGTCAGACACTTAACAGGGGTTCCACCTTTCACTGTAAGTAACCATGTCTTTATTTCTATGTCTTTCAGTTCTGACATTAGTGGTTTTTTTTCCTAAATAGATTGGGTTGATGTTGCCAATGATCTTTTAAGGACCTGTCACATAAACCAGCACATAAAGCATCTCTCAGAATGTGGTGCTGACATGTTTGTTTGTCTTTATGAGTCAATCTTAGGAGAAAAAGTACCAGGTAGGAATGATAATTGCTAAATCTGCCTTTTATTTTTGTCTCTGTGTATTTTGTAGCTAAATAAAATTGTAACTCGTAAAAATGCCTACAGATGTAGGGATTTAAAGTATTTGTGTCCAAGACAAAAATATAAGATTATAATTCTTCAAGAAGATTTAAGTAATATTGGCCAATTTTATTTTCATTTTGGACTGCTATGAATGGCACCTATGAGGATAGCCACAGCAAAACTGCTGTAAATTAGGCCTTGAAAGCTGTCTGTGGGCATAATACTTCTGAAGAGTGTGAACTGGCTGCTTTTATCCTACAGCAGTGTTAACACTGAAGCCTGCTCTCATAAAAGACTTAATACTTACAGTCTGCTAAGAGCTGAGCTGTGCTGTGATTTAACCCTGCTTTAACCCAACTCCACTGGACTTCAGTGACAACAACTAAGCAATAGCCATACAATTATGTATTTGCTTTATTCATTAACTGTTATGTGCAGGAAGTGTCAGACTACTAATTGCAGAAGATTTTAATAGCACTGAGGTAACTGGCACCTACTGAAGGTAGAAGTCCTGTTAAATGTAAGCCCAGAACTAAAAATAATGTTGTTCCCAATTAAGTAGAATACACTGCAGTCCTATTAGTGTGTGATAGGGAAAGAAGCAGCCCTAACACAAACTGCAGTTCCAGCTTGGTGATCTGAACTAGGTGTGTGTGCTGGGAGTGAAGGAGGAGAAATGCTTTAGTATTCTCTATTCTTGAATTTAATCCTGGTAAAACCCTCACATCTTCCAGGAGGTGTTCTAATTTTGTGCTCAGTATTTATAAAAGATTTCATGGGACCATATGATAGTTGGGCTTTTCACCAAGGACACAGGGTACTGAAAAAATACTAACTTGTAAGCTGAAGTTAAAGTAGTTTAATTAAGGTGCCTGCAACAAGCTATCCATTTAAACAGCCTAAAATCTATTCTTTATTTTACATAGATTTCATAGCTACTCCCAGAAGCCAAGAGGATGATGCACATAATGTACAAGCAGTAATAGATTCCCTGGCATTGGATTATTTGCAGGTCAGCTTGTCTCACATCACTGGTAAGTACTTGGTTTAATGAGGCAAACACCAGCTGAATATCTGTGTGGTTTAATTTGAACACTTTAAGAACCAGATGTTATACAGCTTGCTTTCATACTTGCATGAAAGGTCTTTTCATGGTAATGGATGTCATCAGAGCACTGACCCCTTGCCTTGGACATCAGGTTGTAAATTGAAACAGCAAGAGAATAAATAAGAGAAAGAAATGTTAAAGTTAACATTCAGCCATGCTTCATTTGGCTGCTAAAGTGTTACCTGAAATCTGTTACTGGCTTGGGCTTGGACCCTGGGTTTTAAGATGTGATTCTGGAGTTTCGAGCTTGTTACTACAATTTTAAAAGTTGTTGAGTAAAGAGTTGAACTGTGTTGTGTTATGTGGTATCTGTACACAGATAATGGCTTTTCCTGAGTATTCCTGTGTATGGTCTCACATGGCATAACCTGCAAAGAATGAAAGCTGCTTGATAAGAAGTATCTCTGACTTGGTGCCTGTACGCAGTGGCTGATGTTTGCAATCCTGCTGCCACTCCATAGCCTGGTACATGTTGTAGTTTTATGTGTGAGAAAAATATTAAATACCAACTGTCCCTGAAAATGTCCCTGAGTATTTGTTTGTGTGAAAGCAGTAACTACATCAATAAACTTTCACTTATTGGAACTGAAAAGATGCAAATTTAAATAAGGCACTTAAAATATACCTTAAGCTTACCTACCTAGCCATAAATAAGTGACCAGGTGTCTTCTGAGCTGACACCTTTACAAGAATTTTTAAGCACTATCCTACAGAAAACTCTTGCTTTTGAGAATTCTTCTTCTGTGAAGTACTAATTATTAATATGTGGTATTACTTTCTCTTAAGGTGAGAACATTGTGAAAGGAGACAGAGAAGCTATCAAAAACCTCCTCGAAATATTTGATGGTTTGTTAGAGTATCTTAGAGAAGTCAGTGAAGCATCTTCTCAGACTGGAGGTGAGATGTAAACCCAAAATGTTTCCAGTGTAGCAAAGATTTATTTGGGTTTTTTTGTTACTTATAACCTTGACAATGGAGAGAAGTGAAAGACAAAACTGACCCTGGAGGAGGAAATTTCAGTGGTGAAGCTGAATGTTTGCATTCCTTATTTTCGTAAACAATAATAAAATAGATAATTTCCCCCCCAAATTTACATAATCTTTCTGCTTCATTCTTGTGGCAGAAACCTACTGTAGACAATTCATCCTTTCTTAGTTGCTTTTCAACCTGTAAGTCAAACGATTTAAGATCAGGATTCCAGGAGGGAAATGTTGGCTTTAATTGGAGCAATGAGCAAATGTCCCTTTTACTTACTAGGACATGAGGGGGATGACAGCCTTTGCTGGAAGTGGGTCTTGGGAGTAGATCCATAGCAGGGGTTATTTTGAGGAAAATGGGAAGAGAAGGCGCTCAGCCCTGCAGAGGCATCTTAGTGCAGGCAGTGCTGGTCTTCCTGTCTCAGAGCTAACAGGAGCTGTCCCCGCTGGCTGTGCACTCTGTGAGTAAAGGCCCCGAGCACCTGGGGCCTGGGACAGTTCCCTCCTGACCTGCTCCACAGTGGACAGAGGAAAGAGGACAGCAGGAATGTTCAGTGCCTGTACTGCTTCCCCTTACCTCAGTCTTGTTATCCACTGGGGGTTAGTGGCTCAAATTTTTTTTAGCTGTGAGTCCACAGTTTAATTCTTTTGAGGAAGAAGAAAGGTTTATTAATAACTGGAACATGGTAGTGATATAATTTTTCAAAGCTTACCATAAAAGTTGCCCCACCTCCCCTACTCCCCTCTCCATGGGGAATGTTACATTTTAGATAAAACACTATAATGCTGATATTACTCATAAACTGTTTTGATGATATTGGAATTACTACCTGTTAGTTTGTAGGTAGAAATAGTTTTCTTGAAAATAATTACTTCTTGGTTATTAACAGCTGAGGTAAATGTGCTGTCCAATGATGAAATTCAAATTGCATCTCAAGAGCAGCTGGAAAGCACTGCTGGTCGACTTACACAACATACACTACTCTCATCAGTTGAAGGGTAAGAACAGTTCTGAATATTTGCTTTAACATAGCAATTGACTGTCTTTTTGTATCTGTAGAGAAATTAGTAGGTTTTTTATAGTATAGACACCTACTGATGACATATGCCAAAAGGAATGTAAGGTGACTCCTTTGGTCGGGCTTAAATTACATCTGGGACTTCTTTTGCCCTTGAAGAGTTGCTGATTGTGTTTCCCTTAAGCTTACTTTTTACATGGAATGAAACAACTTGAAGACTTGGATCAGTTTTAAGGATTGTATTTTTAAGATTGATTTGTTAAGCTGAGTTCGGTTTGTGGTTGTGACTCCTGCTCTGGTTTGCTCTGCAGCAGCCGGGCCGTGTCCTGCGCGGCTCCTCGGCAGCTCCATCTCGTGGCTGAACGGGCAAAGGCTGGCAGAGGAAGTGTTTGATGGCTTTATGTTCCCTTTAGGTCCCAGTCAGAATATTTTGTTCTAACTTGTGATACAGATGGCTCAGAATCTACCAGTGAATTGATTAAACTTGGAGAAACTGCTCATTCGTTTTCCAAGAGAGGGGAAGGTGAGTTTGGGTGAAAAAAAAATATTAAGACTCTTCTGTAGTAAGACCTCTAGGCTTTTTGTTTCCTTTTTAAAAGTTACTTCTTTCAGACAAACACTGGTTTAAATCCTGATTAGAAAAAAAAACCCTACACAACCCACAATAAGCAAATACATCTTGTTGAAGTTAAAATTTCTGGAAGTAAATATTCCAGGCATTATTTTTCATGACTCATGAGCTACCTTCTTTGGATAAAGGTTTGTTGTTTGAGTTCTACTTCAGTTCTCCTACAAAGGCATTTTATCTTTTTCAATAGACTAGCAGAATTCTGAAGGCTTTATTTCATTTGTTGCAGTGTAAGATGTATTATTTAAGACTGTAAAAAGACTAGTAAGTTCATTCTTAAAGATGACTTGTTAGGAGTGTGTGCTCCTTCACAACTTCATGGGTGGCTCTGAAACAAAAAATGTGCTGATGGCTTAAATGGAGCTCATTTTTGTTTCCTATTTTTCTGTAAGAATATTCCAATTCTTCCTATTCTTATTGATGATTCATCTCCTCAAGTAGAGGCATAAAGAAATATTATGAATTATGAACATTTCATTGACTGGAATTACAAATAAGAATTTAACAGATCTCTTCTGAGCATAGGATGGATTGCTGACACCCAGCAATGAGCAGACATTAAAATTGTCCATCTCAACGGTTCATGGCAAAATGCTTTATAGGTCTTAATTTAATCTTTTTAAACATCAACTTCTAGAATTTCAGATGCCTGTACTATGTCTAGCAGAAAAGGACACGGGGGTAGAAAAATCTGAAAGCTCGGAGGCTCTTGCAGCATTGCCCAGACTGTTCTCAGAAGGTGAAGGGGGGATTGTAAAGGAAAAGGACAATGGTGAGTATTGATTCTTCTGCCAGCTCATCCACCTGATTTTGACTTAGGGGTGTAGGGAACTAGGGCAGTGTGGAGGAGAGCTTAAGTCATGAATGGAAACACTTCAGTTATGTTTTAAAATAATTTCTTTTCAGAAAATATGATATTTTAGTCTCTCAGAGTAGGCAAACTTTCATTATCTGGGGTATTTCTACTTAGCTAGGATTTGGCTTCAGCTAGGCTATTTTTAATTGTGGTTTGTATTCTTTTCTTTTATGGTTCAAAACACTAAAAAGTCCTTGTGGAAGATCCTCAAATCATATTCTTAAGGCATAAAAATGTTACAGCACTGTCCTATGCAATCCAACAAAGGTAGCAGCTCACATTAGATATTGAGACACTTCCCTTTACTATGTACAGACAATGCACAAAACACGTTCTGCTTTCCCAGATAACCCCTCGAGCTCTTTGTATTTGCCTCTTCAGGATGGATGGAGTCTGTCCGTGCTGGTGAACCTCACCAAGGGAGTTTGAGTGCCAGTGCTACAAAACTGGGGGAGCCCATCCAGCAAGCAATTCCTCTGCTGCCCCCGTTCCAGCCCTCGGATCCGGGGTGGAGGGGTTACCGCAGCTCAGACAGACGGGCAGCAGCTTTGCCTTGCAGTCAGGCAGTGAACATTCCTCCTGTAAGGAAAAACCTACCCTTTGATTATTCCATTTGCTTTCGGTAGCCAGTACTGCTTTCATTTTAAAACCTCCTAGTTAACTTGCAGAATGGGAGTAGCTGGTCCCTGAAGAACACTTGGGAATGTGTCAGAGTTTATCTCAGTTCCAGGCATTTTGGATTGTGGATTTGTTCTTCACTAAGTGTCCTGAGAGAAATTCAGTTTGAGGGGTGTGTTTATTTTATACGTATATACATACACATCTCCACAGTCAATGCGACTGCACAGTTTACAGTACAGTAAACAAAATAATTATACTGATTTTTATCTATCTATAAAATCAGCATTGATTTCCATTTACAGAAAAACCTAATGTATGACCTTCCTGTCAGCACTCTCCTGTGAATTTATAGAACAANTCAGCATTGATTTCCATTTACAGACAAACCTAACGTATGACTCTCCTATGAATTTATAGAACACATCTTGTTTTTTATTTCAGATTGAAAAGTCACTTACCAAAAAATTTGATGATGTTTCTGATAGTCTTCCTCTATCAAGAAAGATTCCTGGTGAGAGCAAATTTTGTATCCTATAGGGTAACTTTCAAGTGTTGTAATGTTGCATTTATTTTTACTAGCACCACAAGAAACATTGTTTTGAATCTGCTAGTGCATTTTTTTATATTCAGCCACAAATTCATATTTCTATCCCTGCTTTACAGAGAAACAAAAATAGGTTACTTTTAATCTGTTCCCTGTACTGGAAAAAAGTAATCCATGTCCCCAATTCAACTCCTTTCTTAGTTAATCCCGTTAAGATGGGACTATACTACAGCAATCTCTTCCAGCAGATAAATCCCATGGATGAGCTTATTCTGAGCAGAGAAACATGGGCCAAACAAGCCAGTTTCAAGTCTAAGAAAAAAACATTAACTGCTGTTGTAGAAAAGGTTTAGAAGCTATTTTTTTCATAACTCATTTTCGCTGTTGCCTTGGAAACACTGCTTACCTTTTTTAGTTTCCATAGCATTCCCATGACACTGAACATTGAAGGCTGGAGAAATTACCAAAATGAATGTCACAACTGGGTAACCACAGTTGCTTTGTCATTCTATTCTCTCAATAATTTGGATCCACAGGCCATGGCTCACATCTTTTTTTACTTGTTGCCCACATTAGTAGGCACAGTGCCATTAACTCACACTTACCTGTCATCTGCTTCTGCAGTGGGAGAAATGGTGGGAACAGCTGATGCTGAGGACAATGTGACAAAGGTACATGTTGCATCTTAATTGTTGGAATTTCAATCAGTATTTTTTGATTTCTGCTTAATCTATCTGTTATCTTGTGGCACTTCTGGGCTTATTTCAAACCTGCTTTGGACTCGCTTTCCTCAATATCCAATCAGTGATGCAGTGTTGTTAGACTGTGATTATGTGCAGCCTGTGAGTCATGTCAGTTCTTAGTTCTTCCTGCAGTTGGTTGCTGCAAAATGTGCAGAGCCAGCACCCACAGAGTTCTGTTTATCACAACCAGGTACTGGTTATCTTGCTTTTTAATCAAAAATGTACAAAGCACAGGAGTATAGTAATGTTTTTTTCTCTGAAGTGTATCAGCATTCTAAATTAGTAAGAATTTTGGGGGGTTTGGCCAATAAAACTTATAATTACTCCTTTTTAAAGATCCGTGAACGCTTATTATATTCTTTCATTTTATTTTCTTGCACTGTCCATTGCTTTTCAAAAGCTGAATAATGCAAAACCCTCAAACTGATCAGCAGATACGATTCTGTGCCCATAGAAAATTCCTTTACAGACACATTTCTTTCTCTGGAAACACTCTTTTTGCCTTCTGCAACCACAAGAGGTACTCACAGACTTCACTTATTCCAGTAGTTTAAACAGCTTTTACTTCTACATTGTCTCTGTTTGAAACTCATTTTCCACTGGTGCATTTCCCAGTATGTCCGTGCCAAGCCCAAGTTATTCCAGTTTGAACAGAGAAGTTACCAGGCAGTACCAAACCAGTGCAGCTAAATGGCACAAGGACACGAGTGTTCCCTTTTGGCTCACTGGGAACTGCAGCTCAGTCTGTGCTAAAGGAAGTTCAGCTTATTTCCACTACCTGGCATCAGTCCCAGGCTGATGAGGTGGAATGTGGAGATACTTAATACCTTAACCTAGGCCCTGTTCTGGTTCAGTGGTTTAGCTGAGAACTGATCTTCCATACTTTTGCTAGTCCATTTCTTTAAACATAAATTCTCTAAAGCACACTATCTGCAGTCAGGAGCCTGGAAATATATCTATTTTTATATATCTATACACACAGGGTTTGAGATGGTTCTATTACAGCATCTCTACTCACATGATCTATGAAATCTTCATTTACTCATTTTCCTAGGTGCCTCTGGCATATGAATCTTCTACATCTGCCTCCTCTTTTGAGGAAAAGCTCTCCCTACGTGCTGAACAAGTCACACAGCCTCCAAGACCTGAATCTCAGAACCAGCCTAGAGCAACAAGGCAAGTTCAGATTTTTGGTACTGAACCACATTGGCAAATTCATTTCCATGGCCGGCCAGCCCCCAGTTCCCTTTTTAAATAAGATCTCTCCCCTTCCTTGGCTGTGTGGCACTGAAAGATTAATTCTAACAGAAAGATTTCCTGTTTCTCCTGACATTTATTCATTTTGTTAAATATGGTTATAGGCATTTACACATTCTGCTTTACTTAATCCTATAAAAACGTGCTTAGGCAAAAAGTGAACTGGAATTGTGGCAGATAATGCTCATCTTCAAGTTTTTAGAATAGAAATGAAATCTGTCTGTTTTCTGCTTTATCAGACACGAAAATTCCACCACAGATTTGCTTGAAGATTCACCTTCCCACAGAACAACAAAGGAGAAGGTGTCTGAGCAAGACTTTCATGAAGCATCAGAAAATCTGTCTCGCAGACTAAATGAACTAGATTCAGTAAGTGAAATCTCTGCTTTGTTGAGCTGAGCAATCCAGCTTTAGTAATGACAGTGGAGAGAACAAGAATATCAGTGTAATATGGATGAGAAGGGTATCTGCAACTAACACCTGGCTTTAGTTCATTCAAACTTTAGAACTGGCTGTTGAACATGACCCCCCCAAAAAATGTGTCCCACAGATGTTGAAGAGAGCTTTGGGTGAGCACACGAGAGAAGAGGAGCTGGCAGGTGAGGACAGCCTGTCACAGCACAGTGACAGTGTCATGGACTGTGGCCGAAGGACAGCTGGGAGAGGTAACAATCCTTGTGCCAGTTAAGTACTGGGATGGAAAAGAATATAAAATAAACCTTTTCGTGTAAAGCTGCTACACTGAATTACACTTAGTAACTAAGTTTTATATTGCTAGTTCAGTTCTTTGTTGTCTTTGATCCAAACCTGAGCTACAATAACAGAATTGCAACCACTTTCCTGTTTAACACTTAAAAAACAGTGGTAAAACTTTGCAAAAAAATACCAGGCAAATACAGCTGCAGTAAAAAATGTGTAGAAGTGGGGAGGGACAGAATACGAGCTCACAGGACTGTGGTTCTGCAATGAGGGCCTAGTCACAGCACACTTTGCTGGGGTTTTTGTCTCAAATTAGAAACTCAGTGAATGACCTTTCCCTACAGACACATCACATACAAAGTACCCAGGCAGGCCACGATCCCTCTCTCCAGCTTCACCCTCGTCTCAGCATCAGGAACATAAACTTCGTGGTAGTGGAACAGGCCAAATAAAGACAATGCGCAGCCAGCTGCAGAAAGAAAGAGATGAAAGAACGAGAAAAACAAAGGTAATTTTTAGGTTAGACCTTGTGGTAATTCTTACCAACAATTATACTAAACCACGGAAACAGAATGCTTTTACTTAATGGGGGCATCTGGTCTCCTTTAGTAATCATATGCTGTTTTATCTGTAGCCTGATGAGGAAGAGACTTAAACCCCAAATTTTGCAAAAAGAGAGTTTAAAGTGGAAGAAGCTACTTTGACCCATGCAGCAAACAAGTTAACAAGGTGGCTGTATGAACTGATTATTTCCTCTGACAAGTCCTTTTATTTTTGTTTTCTAGCTGGTCACTAAAGCATACGAAAATGAGCTAAGAATTTATGAAGCGAGGGAGAGGCATATACTTTCCAAGCTCAGAGAAGCTGCCAAGGAAGTGGTAGGTGATGCACTGTGGGGATTGCTGGTTGTGTTTTGTTTGATTTTTTCTTTTTAAATTTGTTTAGATGGTCTGTCCAGACGCTTTTGGGTACAAAACCCCCTTGACCGTCAGTGTCATAGTTACTGTACAACTGAAGTAGTAACTTAATAATGTTAAGTGCTGCAGAAGAGCTGAGGTTATGCAATGATGAGATTTAACCTTTATTTGAACCCTGACCTGCATTTTGTAAACTCTGGCCTTCTGGAGAATCCAATACAATATGTCTAAGTTCTCATTCTAAAGTCTGAAAGACGTTTAAGTTCTGATAGCCAAACTATGTTCTATCAGTCTTTCCCTTCTCATACCTGTTCTCCATCTGTTTTACATCTGCTCCTAAGGAACAAGAGTACAAAGAAAACGTCTTTCAAGAACCTCCAAAAATGTCTCAGCCAGTGAAAGTTTATTCTAGAAAAAACACACCTCAGTATCCCAAATCCAGCCACTGGATTCCAAAACGAGGGATCACGAAGCCAAAGCAAGCAGCTCCAAGTAAGAACTGCAAAACTATACTTGGTGGAAAACTGGCATCTTTTGAAAGCATGCGTTGAACTCCAAGAATAAAGGCACCAGTCCATCATATACCAGTCAGCTGCAGCATTTTCCCTTCTTCTGACCTCTGTATGTCTGGATTTTTGTTAGGGAAGATAATGCTTTAAGTAAATGTAAACCATCAGTGCACAATCAAATTGTGACCCATTTGCTACTTCCTTAAAATCCCTTGGATTGTTTTCAGGGCTTGTTTCCATTGCTGCTACTCCTGTGCTTATTCCATTACAGTCTGAACTCTCCTTTTGTCATTTTTCTGAGCATATATCAGATTTAAAGTTGGGCCTGTGGCTTAAGCTGAGCCATGTACAGGTAACAGAACAGGATTTGTCAGGACCCTGCCACTGTGGTGTTAATGCTGCCCCTGGTTCTGCTGAGCAAATGATGAAAGAAAGCCAAGCTGCAAATCCTAGGCCCAGTTTTGGTAACCAGCACTGTGCATGCCTATGGACAAGATCACCAGATAATCCCCTACATACCTGGATGTTGCTCAGCTACACTGCCTTATTTTTTTTTCCAGTTTTTGAAGGCCATATACTTGGTAAATACCCTTTTGTGTCATCTCCCTATCATCTTTTCGTGACAGAAAGATCAAAGATGTAACGGGAACGAGCTGGTTGCAAACCAGTTTATTTTCCACCTGTTTACTTGACCTGGATCTATCATTGCTGCTGCTGTGCTGGCTTTATTTTAAGTTGCTGCAACCAGAGAGAGGGAGAGAGAAAACAATCACTGCTTAGTGATGGTCAGAACCACACGAAGAAAGAAGGGGATACCTGTCTTAGTTGGATGTGGTGGTGGTAGGGAAATGACACCTGAGCTATAAAAAAATTCTTCAGAGAAAACAACAAAAGATTGGGATTGCTTTCTCTGCTGCTGCGCTGGCAGGATGATGTTATGTCCTTCTGGGCTTAGCTTGACATGGTAACAGCAGCATGGACATTTTATGCAGTGTTCAATATAAAATATTTCTGGACTTAGGCTGACACTGTCTGGATGAATGTACAACTATGTGTATTCTCCAGGAATTTATCGCTTCCCTCTGTCTTTATCTTACAGTGACAATAAGAGACAATGACCTCCTGCTGCAGCTCCTGGAGGAGTTTCCCCGCCTGCACATTTCCCCCCGTACTCTGAATAAAATGTGGCAGCGGCAGCTCGCGCACACTCTGCACCTGAAGGCGCTTGCTGGCAGACCTAGACCAAAACTCCAGAACGAAGTGAGTGTTCTCATTCTTACCTGCTGAGTGTCAGCAGAGATACCCTGACACCACAGCAGCAGCACAGACAGGGCACCTGCACACCCACAGCACAGCCTGAAAGGGTGTTCTGGGAGCCTGGGATGTACAGATTTACATACATAGGTTCAGCTTTTCATCAGCCACTTAAATCCTGTGGTCCTTCTTTTATACTGGTTTCTTGAGTACTGCCTAGGGTTGCTATTGCTTTTTAAAAAGCATTTTGTAGTTTCCCCTGCTAGTTCTGAACAGTCTTTTAGTTTAAAAGTGAGTTATGAGATGCAAAAGTTGATTAACTTATACAAGGCAACTCTCAACACGAACCCCAAAACATAGCAGAGGGGCAATATTTAAACCTGCTACATAGCACAGCTTGGCCTGCAGAATCATGCAAGTAATCAAGCTTTTTTTTTAAACCTCCAGGTTGAACAAGCCTTGAAGAAACACGAGCTGCTTGCTGCAATTATTAAGAGAGAGCAAGAGCACAGCAAGAGACTGGTATGTTCTTTGAAGACTGTTTGTTCCATAATGCAAAGATTTTACACTGAGCTATCTAGAACACATTTTCCCAGATCATGAAAGTGGCTTTTTGTCTTATGACAACTTCATGCTTTTTGAGTAGCTGTGGTCTCAAAATGCCACATAATCTGTTTTTTGTGTAGCTACTGAGGTCATGGGAATGAAATATTATTATTATTACACTGCACTGTTTCTTTAAAAGGTAAAACAAATTCTAAAAACATGCAAGGAGGAGAAACCTGAGGTTGTGTTGCAGCTCCCATGACAGTGCTGACTCCTTAATTCTATAGTGACACTACTTTGCTACATCAGTGGTGACCAAAGCTTTAAACCATAGCTGCAGTGTAGAACTGGGGTGTGGAGAAAGTCCTTAGTAAAGCACCCTAATTAGCAATGATTAAGAAAGCTTTGCCTGCTGGAGTATCTGTTGGCAGTTTAATGGTCTGACAGCTCCTGCTCTCCCTTTAGCAAGAGATCAGGCAGCGCATCTACCGCCAGAAGTGGGCTCAGAACAAGGTGACGGAGAGGCGGCAGCAGGTGGCCCGGGCCAGGAAATATTATGAGGACTACAGGGTCCAGCTCCGGGCCAGGATGATGCGGGAGAGGACACGGGAGGCGAAGGTGAGCACAAGGGGCTTGCTCTGCAGGTGTGCAGTTCCTTCCTGTCTGGACCCTAGGGCTGAGGTGGGGTAGTTCAGTGCTGCAAGTGCGGTGACCAGAGCTCAGAGCCAGGATGAAGTGGTTGATCAGTCAAGGCCACAGATGAAATGGTTCCTTCTCTGGAAACATGGATACAGTGCAGGGCAAACCACTGTGAAAGAAAGGATGATTTATGGGGCTAAGAGGAGAGACAGGGTGAAGTATCAGTGTGGAAAAACAGGGCTGGTAACATGAGAAATTGGGGAAATGAGTTTTCAGAAACAGTAGGATTAAGAAGTTGTTCCTATAGTCACCATCCAAGGAAAACAATCTAAATCTTCAGTTAAGGGAACTGATCAAACAGGCAGCTTTGTTATTCAGTTGTGTTTGTTAAACAAAGTGGACTTTGTGACAGATATGATCTAATTAGAGCTGGACATCAGAGAGAGGGAAAGCAAGGAGAGTTATTACAGTGTGCACGAGCAGATACACAATTGCCACCTTTCAAAACAGAAGATTAGAAGTTTACTGCATAATCCACTGATAGTGATTTGAGAACTGTTTACCTCAAGCTGTGAGCTACAGCTGGTAAGTTTTCTTGTGGAGGAATGGAAAACCTGAGTCCAGGCTGGATTTCCTGCTGCTGGAAACCTGGATGAAGGTCCTGAAGTCAGACTGCCGAGTACAGGGTGGGTTGTAAATCACAGTGCATGTTCAAAGGTCCTGGCAATGCACCGTTGGGTCATCTGACTAAACTGATGTGAAAAATTATTTTATCTATCAAAATTTCAGCTAAATGAGTAATACAAATCCAGCTCAGCTGTATCTGCACCACCATTCCTAGGTACATAATTGTACTTTTTCATGGGCTATGGCCTATCCTCATGTAAACACCATTCCATCAGGAGATAAAGCAGCTGAAAAATGTAAATATATACTTTAAAGTTCCTGGGAAAGTTTCAGGTTTGCTTTTTTTAATTGCTGGCAGATATTTAAAAACTTATTTGAAGAAGGCTTAGAAATTCAGAAGCAAAGACTGGGGGACCTGAGAGTATATGCTCAGGAGAAGCGTGATGAGCAACGGAGAGAGCACCAGAATGAACTGGAGTCTTTGGAGAACTACTACAAAGATCAGGTAAAGCTTCATCTGGATCAGACACATCATATTTTTCAACTTAGAGGTCTTTCTGTAATTAGTTCAACTCACACACGTGTTATGTTTAGTTTTCCATGCTAGCAGAAGCTATATCTCAAGAATTCCAAGAAATCCAAACCAGAGAGAAAGCACAAGCACAAGTAAGTATTCTTAATTTTGTCCAACTGCCTTTTCTTTTTACCTGCTGTGGCTAATGTCAGTATTTTCTTTAGATGCTACAGAAAGCAAGAAAAGAACTGAGATCAAAGATGGAAAAGGAAATACAGCAACTGCAAGCAGCAATCATACACAATGATGATGACACCTTTTTTCAAGAACTAGAAGCAGACAGACTTAGAACCAGACTTCAGATGGCTTCTTTCCAGTACAGACAAAGCCATTTCTTCTAAGGCTTGGGTAAATGTCACTGCAGTCCTCCCTGGCTAAGATACCAGAGTCTTTGAGAGCTGCTATAATGGGAAGATGGTGTGAGGCTGTTTGTCTCTCTAAAATATCTGTTCTGTCCTTTTGACCTGTCAGGGGTGTAGCTGCTGGGATCTCCACAGCATTTTTATGATTACCAATAAAGTTTCTGAACTACTTTTTACCTTCCTAGCAAGGCTGGGATAATGTTGGGCTCTACCCAGAGGAAGTGGGGATGAAGTCAGAGTGCTTTAGTGAAGTTATTGTGGTGGAACAGTTGGATGCTGAGGCTCCTCTGCATCTGTGCTGGGGCTGTTGTTGCTAAGCTCATCTAACACCATTAGCCAGAAATCATGGGTTGGAAAGCTCACAAAGCACAAGAAGATCTTTAAAAGAACATCAGAGGTTCAGGTTCCCTGTGAAAGGCCAAGTTAGAGAATGCCTGCAATAAACCTGACATAAATAACTGGGAATTTAAAACATTAAGCAAGGGACTTCAGTTCAGTTGTGTTTGCAGTGTTGGTGTTTCTGGCTTGATAAAATATAAAGGCATGTAAAATACTCTTGCTATGCTATAAATGCTTTGGGAAAAGTAGTTTGAAATTAGAAAACAATGAAGATTCTTCTAAAGCGGCACATGATGAGCTTTGGCAAGAGGTGAACCCTCTGGGAAGGGGCTGTGGACAGCATCCCTGATCTTCCACACGGCCACACTCACAAGTGCAGCCTGATTGCTCCATCTTCACACTGACAGAACCGCAATTAAAGAATGATTAAATATTTCACCAGTCAGCTTTTACCTTACTTCAGGTTGTAAGGTCTGATTGCAGGCAGAACAGGAGCTGACAGCAGGCACTCCACCTATTGTAGCATCTTCCAGGGCTATGAACAGCACAGTGCTCAGCAGGAAATCCAGGTTTCATGAGCCAAACACTGTGGGCCCCAGGAGGTGCCAGCACAGAGGGATGAGTACTTAAACTATGAACAATTACATAAAACCAAGCTGATACTAATGAAGTCTGGTACTGATACAGTCTCCTCTGCCTGAGCAGAAGGGTTCTTGCGTAAAGATGCTGTGTGAGAAGTGATATAGAAGTACTGGATTTAATTGCATTGTACATAGAGAATTTAAAGGTTGCCGTGAGGGGCGGTGTCTGATGGAACTGACAACACACAGAGAATTCACACTCATGCACTGCAAAAAGAGCTAAACAGGAACAAAAGCCCCCAACATCTGAAGGAGCTTCTTTTACAGGTTAAACAAACCAGCCAGCTGTTACAGCATGAGATAGCTCACTGCAAAAATACAGACCCAAAAAACACACACCAAAACCTCTCCACAGAACCAGAAACACAAACCCTGACTTGTACAAACCTTTTCAGGGAGTTGCTGTAAGCCTGGCTAACTTGAAGCCTCTAAGGGACAATATTTATCAGCTAAGTTGGTGAAATTTAGCAAGTCTTTGCCAAATTTACCTTTATTTCCCTCAAGGATGATGGTGTAGCTTTGCTGAGTTTTGAGAGGAGACATCTGTTCACCAATGCTGAAATAAAGTCCTTGCCAAGACATGCCAGTACCTGAAAGCCAGAAGTAAGACCTGCTGTGTTTGACTAGAACATTCAGCACACTCCTTGCTGTAGGCAACAGCACGTGGGAAGTCATCAAGTTTTGAGTATTTTCTCCTGAAACAAAGTTGAGTTACTTAAAAATGACAGTGTGACATTTTAAAGTTTTAATTAAGAAAAACTGAAAACTTTTAAAACCATTGATGCTGTGACAGTGCAAACAGCATACAATTTATTGCTCAACTTCTGCATGGGTACATACATTAAGTACTTAAAAACCGTTTTATACAGATTTTTTTTTTTGTTAAAGCTCATGTAACAGCTGGGTGAAAATACAATGATACCAACGCTAAAACACTCTGTAATAAATACAATGGAAATGATAAACTAAGAACTGTCAGTTTGTGGAGGAGTAATTACACTTGTATAAACTAATTACAACTACAGACGAAGCTCTGAGGGTGTGGTAGAGCCAGGAACTACTACATAGTGTAAGGTACAACAAATGGCACCTGGGAACTGCGTGGTGCTGTTTAAAAAGTTGCTACATCGAGCTGGAGGATGGTGCTGTGACAGAGGAGCAAAGCTTGAACTTCCATCAATGCAGCCTTTAAACGCACCAGGAGTTCAGTACAGATGTAGTGTTGTAGAATTTCAAAACAGCTTGTGTGCTCTGGACTTTAGTACAACACAAAAATTTGGTACAAATAAATCAGTTTAGGGAAACTGAAACTATGTGCAAAAAAAAAATTAGAATACATACTGTACAAAGCACCATTACAAAACTCTTTACACCGAGAAATTAAATCCTCTGAAACTCAACCGTGAACTGTATATTTGAAATCTACAAAAGTCACTGTTCATAATTAAACATTCATAATGAAAAGCAACAGCATAAAACCATGATGTGACATCTCTCTAAAACAACTAAAGACTGGATAAAGTAAAACCCAGTAAGAGGGACACATTGAAATAAATATTCACATTAATCATGGGGTGAAAGTCCAAGGTTAAAATGCAATATTAGGCTTAGCACCTTTTTGAGGGGAAAGTAGCTGACATGTTCTTGAAACAAAGTTTTGGAAAGGAATCAACCCTTTACCATTTTCAGATAAACATCTGACTAGGTGATGAGGTGCTTTAGTTAAAGCTCTCAGTCTTTATGAAGGTAGAAAGGCACTCAAAATACTTGGTATATTCATCCTCATCTGTCAGCTATGGAAAGTTCAATGCAGATTTGTCTAGTTTTGCCTATAATATATTAAATTTACAATATCTGTGGCAGTTAAAAAAAAATCTCAATGCCATACCAAAATGTTTGGTAGAAAAATTGATGTACTGCTAAGGCTGCTGTGAAAATGAACATAATTATCAGCTGATCTTGGGTCTCTATTCTGCAGAGCTCATCTCCTCCCTCCCCAAAGAGGCTTTTAGGACAGCAAGGTGATCATAAACTACGCATTCAATAAATCCACCAGCCAGATTTTATATTTGTCATGTTCCAAGACCAGGGAGGCTGCGGCCACAGCCTGAGCAAGAGTGGGGGGGGGGGAATAAAAAAAAATCAGTGGCACTGGGGTCTCTCCTGCGAACAGTCACAAGCAGCTGTGTGTAAAAGCCCTGCCAGAAGGAACCCACGGCACCCGGACCTCGCAGGGGCTGGGCTGAGGCTCTGGGCAGGGCCTGGGGCTGAGGTCCCAGCCACGGGCAGCCCTCGGAGAGGCAAACACGGCAGGCAAGGACTGCTGTGCTCCCCCAGAGCTGCACAGGCACACGGGCAGCTTCTCTGGGAACAGAGTTGCCTGAAAGCCCCGAACTGGGGAGCCCGGCGTGGGTGCAAAAGTACCAGGCCTGCAACAGGAGTGCAAGAGTCCCTTGAAACAAAAAAATGTCTCTGACGTATTTCAAAGCTGGCTGTCACAGCAAGTCTCTTGGCTTTCTGTTTGCAGCCCTAAGTAGCCTCATCCTGCAGCCAGCCCAGAAAGGGAAGCAAGTCCCTTGGAACAAACCTGCCAGCAACAGCTGTACAAAAAAAATAATCAAACCAACATGTGGATTTGGCTCACCGGATTCTTACCCCAATTCTATAAAAGCAGTCCCTTGCCCACGGTTCTAACACACAACATCCAGCAGCAGGTTACTCACTGTGGCAGTCAGACTTGGCAGAGCAAAATTTAGTTCAATCTCCATAGAACAGACAGAAAATGAGCTGGTTCACTGTGACTTACACTGCAAACATGGAACAGCTGGTTACATCCCATCCCTTTAGCATTTTCAATACCTTTGACTTTCTTCTCATTGGCAGTGAAAAAATAGTGCAGATTTGATGATTAATTGTAACCTAAGTTACAGAAACACAACACTGATTGGAAAAAACCTGCTACTTATTCCAAATATTCTCATGGCTGAGAGGAGAATGGCACTGTCTTAGGCAGCCTGATTTATCCACACACCACGAGCAGATCAGACAGATCTTAACTGAGAATTTCCAAACTAACATCAGAGTTCAGTTCCCTCTACTGGTAGTGCATTTTATTCCCCTTTGAAGAGATCAACCCATGTTATAAATCATATATATACTTACTTCCATCCCTACAATCAATAAATTATGTGCTCTTACAACCTCATTTCCAAAGCACATTACACATATTTCAGTCAATACACCATTTTTCCTAAGTTGTAACTTAAACCCATGTGTCATGAGCAGCTGGACAAAGATTACAACATGTTTTACCTGATTAATCTTTAGCATCAACAAGTATAGAATATGATTTGGCTGCATTCAAACAAACTTTGGTTGACTGGACAGGATGGATTCTGGAACAAACTGCTGAAAGGCTTCTGTGACAAAGCCCATCAGTGCTTCAACAGCTGAAAAATGCAGTGTTTCAATTTAAGGTCAAAAGCAACAAAAAATACTCTTGACAGACTTGTTAGAAAAATGCTGTTTAAAAAAAAAACAAACATCTACTGTTCATTAAGAAAAGGTTTTCCACATGTAAACACAAGGACTGTACCAAATACAGTCTGTGTCACTCACTAGAAATCCTGCTGGAGGAATCTGACAAGTGATATAAATAGGACTCCAAATCTCATATTCGGAATTCCTGCTTGAAAAATATAAAAAAAGCCCCTGTGGCAACATTTACCTGGAATTTACATTGCAGAATATAATGGTTTACTATAAGAAAATGCAGTTAACATGTAAGTGGCTTTCATTAAAAAGATTAATGATTCTTTCAGCCAATTTTATGCAAAGTTAGAATAATCCAAAATATTTTTTTTTCAAAAATAGCAGGTATAGATGCTGTTCAGTATCATACATTTAAAACAGGCTGAAAGGTGACTTGTACCGACTGCTGAAGTTGTGTCTTGGTATCTGAGAATAGAAATCAGGTAGGCAAATATAATAGATTACCTCTTACAAAAATAGTAGTAGTCTTTAAGTATAGAATACTGCTTAACTGTTGAAATGTAGGAAAAGTCAGCATTCTGTATGTTCAAGATATTAGTTTTTAATAGCAGCTGAATGATCCTATGGCAGGAACCACAGAATCTATTTTCTTGAAATAAAAAATTTAAAAACTTAAAAAAAAATAATCCAAAAGTTTGTCCTTTCCCTCCCAGTGTCCTAGTGTAGAAAAGGGAAAGTTTCCTGTATTTCAAGCATTTCTTGAGTCTTGGCTGAGGGAAGGAAGGGCTTTCTGGCTGACAGGAGTATAAATAGAGGCTGGGAGAGGCTGGGAGGGTCATTCCACAGCAAAGCCACAGGTCTCCTCGATGGCCGTGAGCAGCTTCTCGTAGAGCTTCTCGTAGCTCTCGTACGCGGGAATGTCGATCCTGTTGAAGCTGGGGCGAAGCAGAGAGGAGTCAGCTCTGCAACATCACTGCCAGGCCTGCCACGCCTCACTGAGCTGCAAAGGTGCCAGCCAGGCTCAACAAGGCCACGCAGCCCCAGCTGAACCAAAGCCACCTCTGCTGCTCCGTAAGGGACAGCTTGGATTATGGCATAGAAGAGAAAAGAAGACTGCTCCTGTTGTACTGCACTAACGTTAGTTAGGTTATTAATATGTTATTAATAGGTTTTGCACTGGGTGATGTTACATTTATACATGCCCCAACACGTTTCCTTTCACTCCCTTTACCCACATGGTGATGTTGTAACCCTTGGAACCTCACACCTCACCTGGAGGTCCTGCCCTGTCTCCCCATATCAGCTGTATCTCACTGGTGATGACCCTTTCCCTCTCCTCTTCCTCCCCGAAGGATCAAAAGCGACCTTGCCGGGGTCTCAGCTCTCTTTTCCTTCTTGGATACCTGAATAAACACCTGAAGAACTCATCCCAAGGGGAAAAAGAGCTTTTCTCTCTTTTGCCTCTGTTCCTGACCCTCGGCTCCTCGGTGGTCTCCGAGCCAGCCTTTTGGACCCCCCAGGACCAGCACCGGGTTATGCTCCAAATAATCTGACAGCAGATTGGTCTTAAGCTACAGATCCCAACAGAGAACTGAAAAAGTCTTACCAGGTATGAGCTTTCGGCAAATTATTAGTGCTGGCATCAATCTGGTGTATTGTGAAGAGTCGTGGGCCTGCAGCACCTGAAAATCCAGAGGAGATCTCTATTACTGTGTGGAATAACATGAAATGTCTTTGCACTGCAACAAGAGAGCAACTAAACTACAACAAGAAGCTCTGCACAAAGAAAGGTGAAATCATATACAGGCAGGAAAAAACTCCCAAGTCCCAGTGGCTGTGGGACAGACTCCTCCTTGCCCACACAGACAGCCCTGCAGTTATTTAAACCATGGGAAAGTAAGGAACAAAGCACTGATAAAGAAGAATAGATCACCTTTTTCACACAGTGAAATCCTAACAGTTTTCACACAGTGAAATTTTCACACAGTGCATAATTCTAACAGTTTTTAATTTAACTTCTCTCACCCCTCCTACACAACAAAACTGACACAGCTGTACCTGTCTCTGTTTTATAACAGGTCTTGAAAAGTGGGCAATTCCACTGAAATTCCATAGAATCACAATGTCAATTCCTTATAATTTTATTAAATTAATCTGACTACGAGAAATCCCCTTAATTTCTCTGCTAAAGAAAAAAGACTGCAGCACAGCAATCCTTTAGACTTGGTGTGCACTGAAGACACCACAAGGGACAGAAATGGTTACAAATGTCCTAACCTGAGCAAAACTGGAATCCTGGTCTGAGCAGACATTAAAAATACAATTCACAGGGTCAGTGTTTCTCACGAGGACTCTGCTGTTAAGTAAGAGTCTGAGCTTGAGCTGTGTTATTGCATTTCAGTCAAAAAGAACCCCCAGAACTGTGCAACTGATGAGGGCTTGTAAGAGTTAGGAATTAAAACCCTGGCTTCTGGAATACACCCAAGGAGAACCCCTCTAAGATCTGAGCTGGTCAGAACCTCCTGCCAGAGAAGGAAGTGCAGAACTGAAATAAAAGAGCCACTTGCACCTGAATAAGAAGGTACCAGACAAACACACAAAGAAGAACTACTCGTGATTATAATCAGAGCATTAAAACCGCTCTTTAGAAGTCCCACTGCAGCACCCAGCCTCATTTCCAGCTGATCCCAAGCCCTTGTGGTGTTACCTTGCAGTGCCTTGAAGCCCTGCAGAGGCACCCGGGAGGAGCCGGTCACGAACTGGAGCAGCCGCGCCCTCCTCTCCTCGTCAAAGAGCTCCACAGCTTTCCAGAACCATTTCACGATGTTGCTGTCCGGGGTACAGTGTTTTAACCTGGTATTGGCCTTCCAGTCGTTAACATCAATTTTTCCCAGTCCACAAATGATGAGCTGTAAATTTAAAATACATTTATTATAATTTTTCATCACTGATGACTGTAAAAATGGGTTTGGAGCCAGATGAATTATGAAGAAATGATTGTGAAAAATGGACAGATTTTATACTGTCCATTTGGTGTCATGGGTTAACCCAGTTTGACTTTTTAGATGAGGCAAATTATAACTTTTCCCTCACCTAAAGTAATGCAGAAATATCTCTTTCCTGTTTCTTTAATTTTACGTCTGTACACAAACCATTTTTCAAGTGGATTCAATTCAAATTAAAAAACACCCCTGAACAACCATTTCAAGCTTAGACAAAAGGGCCTTGACCTGTCAGTTAAACAGAAGCACAGATTCCACCCCTGTATGACAGTGCAGGAATAATTCACATTTGACCTCAGTATTTCTTTCAGGAGCATAGCCCAGGGTGCCATTTGGCTGGTCCAACTCTGGATCCCCAAAAGGAATCCTGTTCCTGTGCCACCACACACAAAACACAGAGCAGCCTTTCCTGACACTGCGCTGTCAGTGCTCTTGAAGGGGAGATCCACAATGGACGAGTTAAGCTCAGCAGGGATGTGATCATAATTCTGAAGACATTTTCATTACTAAGAACATTGGACCTTCCTCTTTCTTATTCTACAGCTGCAAAATGATTCTGGGTTAGCAGCATGGCTGGCTCACTGCTGGGAGTGAGAATATTTGGGATAAAGGAGGAGCAATCACCGACGTTCCAGCTCAGAGATCAGAAGCACACGTGAATAATTTACCTGTGGCCATTTTACATGGCAAACCCCTCAGCTCCACAGACTGCAATTACATTTCTGTTTAAAGCAAGCTTGGGATCTAGTGGTTTTGCCTTCGGAGGATATTGTTTGGATGCTGGCCCTGACGTTCTGTAGCACACTTGTTTGTGACAGCACCTTTCCTTCTGCTGGATTTACAGGGCCAGCGGGGTCTGGCAAAACTGAGCTCTGCCAAATCCCAGGTACCTGACACCAGTCAGGGCAGTGCACCAAGGGCTGGGAGGGAGCGGTGGGAGGGAGTGACAGACTCTTCTGGCAGCACTGAATTTCGTATGAGGAAAGTGCCCCGGGAGAACTCTGCACCAGGACTCTGCTGGAGCAGCGACAGCCGACACAGCCCGAGGTCGCTGCAGGCCCTCAGGAGGCTCAGAGGGGTTTCAGGTACCGGGGAGGGGCTCTGGCCACTTGTGCAGCTGCTGTGAGCTGGCACCTCCACAACACTCGCACAGCTCTCGTGGGAGGCACACACACACACAGCCGTGGTGCCCCCTGACCTGCTCAGCCCCTTACCTGCCCCTCTCCCAAGTCAGAGCACACCGGGAACGCCGGGACACAGCTCCGCGTTCCTGCGGCTCCGCGGGCCTTGTTACGCTTGACGACACAACACAACACTGGTGCACTGACCTCTAACTCCTTCTCATCAAATGTCTTCAGCAGATGTTGTGGGATTACTTCATTAAATCCCTTCTGGAGCGCCAGGAACTGAGCTTCAATTCCTCGTAAAAACCGCCAGTTCACATAAAGTCTGCGAGCAAGTGCAAATTGGGTTTGTGGAGGATGTATTCAAATACAATAAACCTGCAATTTATCCAGCCCCGAAACACGGCCCCACTGACAGGATTACACCACCACCACTGCACAGCTCCGCAGCAAAACCCAACAGCACAACACTGACAATTACTTCAACAAGTAACAGCTCCTCCCCACCTTAGGAAATAGAAAAAGGGCTCTGGAAAAAGCTATTGATGTACCTGACATATTCCTTTTTGTTCTCCTCTGTCACGGGGATGCTTTTGCCATTGGGTTTCAGCTCATGCTGGATGATCTCCCCGTAGGCGTTGTGCTCCACACAGAACGTGTGGTCCAGGACCCCAGTGATATCGTTCTCACTGGCGCAAAGAAAGCAGCAAATGACTGAGGGAAAATATATTCTACAAATAAAAATACAGCCATAATCTATCTGACAGAAGCACAATTTCATTTTTCAATGGCATTTCAAAGTCCTGCCTGGAAGCAGAAGGTGAACGTACAGTTTTACTATGTTATATTTAAAAACCTTTATCAAAGTTGCAATGTTATATTTTAATAATGTGTTACTGTTAATAATAGGTAAAATTAATAAATTAATATTAACTCTACAGACCTCCCCCCTAAAATGTGAGTAGCCTGAGCATTTTTAGCCTTAAAGAAGCTGAATTGTGCAAGAAAGATATTTCTCAAATCTGCCTGAGCAGGAGATCAAAATACACCTTATTTCCAGGATTTAGGACCATTATCACATAACAGAGACAGCATTCTAACATCCTGAGGTACCCTACAGAGTACATACAGTATCCAGACTAAGCTGTTGTGGAGATCAGGGTCAACCAATTCCATGTCATCCAAAGTAATTGGCTTCCCAAGCAGCTGCTTATAGAAAGGCAACGTGAACCCCCCATCAATGTAGTGCCCGTGGAACACAGCCATGCCCATGATCCGGCCCACGAAGTGGAAATAGGACAAGTGTTCCTGGAACAGAGAGCAGAGACGAAGCCATTCAGCTACGTAAGACCCCCACTGCTGAGGATGAGAGAAAATTTCAACACACAGAAAAGAAGAAAACCTGTCTTGGGTTGCAATATGTAACCAAAAATGTGTAATTCTATTTTTATCTGTTGAAACCGGTTGAAAGATATTTTTATCTCTTGTAACTCCAGGGGAAGGAGGGCGGGTGCCTTCTGTTAATGGGTCAATCGTTAAAACCAGATGGGGCAGTGCTTCCTTATCTCGTCCTCCACCCATCCTCCTCCAAGGGGGTATCACCCGGGAATGAGCAATTAAGGCTCCCCTTGTGACCGATAACATCACATCACCCCACTGGGAAAGGCTCCACTCAGTGGGAGGAGCCAAAGCCTCTCTACCTGCATAAAACCTGCAGCTCAGAACACCAGAGCAGCTGGTTTTTCTACGGGATCCCCCGAGGAAAACTGGACCCATCCTGTCACCACCGGACCCTTCTACAGGATCACCTCTGCTCCAACGGAGCCACAGCTGCCACTCCAGGAGGATTATTTTGGACTGCTCCCCACACCCTGACCAACAGGGGGTCAGGTCGTGTTCTGACTCTGTCAGAGTTTCTGGGATTATTTGTTTGTTGTTGTTCTTTTCTCTGTACCACTGCCTTTGTAGTTTGTAATATTCTTAGTAAAGAACTGGTATTCCTATCCCCATATCTTTGCCTGAAAGCCCCATAATCTCAAAATTATAACAATTCGGAGGTGGGGGGTTTACATTCTCTATTCCAAGGGAGGCTCTGGTTTCCCCTGGCAGTCACCTGTCTTCTAAACCAAGACAAAACCCCAAGCTCAAACCCTATGCAGAGGTCATGTTTTGCTTTCATACACAGCACGCTGAGCATATCGCTTCCAGTCCAGGAGTCTTACAAGTAACAATCAAAATAAACCTAATTTCTCCCAAAGGAAGCATAAATTGACATCTGACAGAAAATTAAGAACACACTTAAGAAGTTTCTTTGATCAGTACAAAAAAAGAAACTATCATCTAATTGTACAAATTCAGTGCCCAGCAGTACCAATTGTAAGAATTTGGCTTTGAAGTGTGGAACCCTTTCCAGAAGTGTTTGATTTCTGGTCAGAAAGCACTGATTTACAGCACATGGCACCAGCCCTACCGGATTGACGGCGGAGTCGGGGTTGATCTGCAGGGTGTAGATATCATCTCGGGAATACTGGAAGAGCCCATAGTATGGATTCAACATTTCATGGGACAACAGGTACAGCCACTCCCTAAGAAAATAAAATAATTTAATGGTACTCTACAGACAAAATGCATTCCTACACTGAGAATCTTTTCAAAATAGTCTGATTTTTAAAATCTTACTATTAAACGTAAATGTGAAGGAGGTTATCTCTGAACACGCTGAGATATGGCTGAAATCAGAATTATTTTTACTGTCTCAGTAACCACACAGCACCTGACAGCTGATGGATTTCCCAGCTTTCCAAGATTTTTCTTCAGGTAACTTTTTTCCAAGAGAGTTTCTGACTCTGATTCTCTAACACCCATTACACACTAAGACAAGACATTATTCACTTGAATACAGAGGTGTTGGAATCAAAGCTTTTGACATAACCATCTTCAGGTAATGGATATATTTAGTTCAAGTTTTAATTATGTGTTCACACATCAGTAAATAATGGTCTGAGAACTGGGCATGTCATTTATTTATAAGAGAAAAATAACCTCAGACTATTGACAGACTGAAGTTGCCCACCAACTGCTGGTTTTTAACATTTTGCTCAAACAGCAGTGATAATTTGCAATAAAGCATATTTTTTGGTTAAAATTGTGCCATAAAGCCAAGTATTTAGTGGTATATATTCTCAGATACCCAAACTTCACTAACCAAAGAAAAAGATGTTAATTTCAACAGAGGCCACAACCTCTCACATATGACAATGTTTAACATGATCTGTAACTTGCGTTTTGTTTCCAATACATGAGTTCTTTTTTTGATTCAGTTTTTCTTTCAAAATACTACCTAAAGCCATACATTCTTCTGACATTTAATCTGTTACAGAAATAAATATAAATAAGAATTATGTAAAAAAAGCAGGGCTGGCACTGGGCTGGTTCAGGATTCAAAGCACAGGGGTGGTTGGCAGAGTTGGGTGCAGGGAAGTGACAAAGGAGCCACTGTTTACCTGGCAACACCTCCATAATCAAGGCCTTCCTCCCCACGAAATTTTATCATTAATCGTTTCCACAGGTCTTTTGGCCTCATCTTCATGACTTGCCTGTAGGATTCCTGTAAACACACAACACTTCCTTTTATTAACTGCTATTTACAGAGTAGAAGCTGCTGCTGTGTATTGGAAGTGAAGGGAGTCTCAGACTCCGAGTTCAAAGGGAACACTCTTAAAGGGGACATTATTTTTCTAGATATTCATCAGTTTCTCAAATCACAGATTGTTTCTTCATTTTCTCCAAATGTGGTAACACTTGTCAAATAAAATGATGGAAGATGAGAAGAACCACCTCCCATTAAATTTCCAGGGGTGAACAGTGATCAGAACATTCTCCCTCACTCTCACATAACTTATGAAAAATTGTGTCAGTAAACTCCTTCTGTTTTTACAAAAGGGCTCCTGGTTTTTGCAGTCTGAAAAGCCAACAGTGGAGGTTGTACTCTGGGTAAAACATGTGCCAGCCTTCACGAAGCATCTTAAGGATGGAATCAGCAATGCCATCCCAGTAAATCCACACAATTATTCCTCTGTCTGTAAGAGTGCACCAAGGAAACACAGAAAGCAAGCTGAAAGGCAGAACAAATGCTAAGGAATTAGACAAAAAAGAAAAGTCTGGTTCTTATTTATGTCCAGTATCAGCCCCAAGCTTTGTCTCTACAGGACAGAAGAGGCAGGTGGGTGTGTGGGGACCCAATACACTGGACTGAACAAGAACATAATAATCCTGCAGCCTTCCCTCCCTTCCTCTTCCAGTTGCTTACAGACTGATCTGTCTCCAAAGGGAAGACCAACAAAACTTTCTTGGCTGGGAAAAACTGTGACAACATAGTGGGGCAATCAAATTTGTGGGTGGGGTAAAAAAGCAACAGGGACGGGTGGGACGGGTGAAAGTTCTCAAAAGGACAAACCGTTCTCCAGAAAAGGCCAATGAATTATAACTGTGTTTAGTCAAGTCAACAGAATGATTCTGCTGAATCATGCTCCAAAACAGAATGCAGAGACCCCACTGTGGGCATCTCTGGCCATTCAGAAGCCCAGACAGTTTGTAAAATTGCTCTGATTCTGGAGAGAGAATTGAGATGGATGATAAGAAATCCAAACTCTGAAGAGGAATCCTATTCAGTAGTAGTTTTACCTAAGTTACACTATATCAAAGATCACTAATAATAGTTTAGTGTTGCATTTGTAACATTCCTTCTGAAACAGTCATCAGCTTCTCAAATTCAAGGAAGAAGTGACAGGATCTTCAGACACACAAAGTGCCTCGACTCCTTCCCCAGTCCCTGACACAGGCTGCACATCTCCAGCCACAGAGAAAGTTTTCCTTGATTTCATTCTTCTCTACAGGGTACATGCATCTACTTCAATCATGTGACTGTCTCAGCATTCCCCTGGAATGCTTCCTCTTCCCCTCCACCGTGGTAAATTCCCAGTTTTAACTGCAGCCTTCAAGATTCCATCTAAGTGAACGACTCCTTTACATAGCTATGAACAATCCCCCTCCCCCTTCCCTCCACATTAAGAAACGGGTCAAAATCTCCAATTACCTCAAAAATCTCCTCCCTGGAGACCTCGATCCGACAGTGGCCAGCCTGAGGCTGCTGCTGGGACAGCTCCTGCCGCAGGATCTTGAGCTTCTGCACCAGGTCCCGCTTGTAGCGCGGCACCGTCAGGCACTCGGCCTCGTCCGGGAGCTGGCACAGGGACACCACCTGCTGCTGCTGCTGCTGCTGCTGCTGGTCCTTGAGCTGGTTCTGCCGGCTGCAAGCACACACAGCTGCCTCAGAGACCCGCTTCATGCATCCCTGTTTCTCTTTAAACGTTCAGGCTTTGTGTCTAAACTACTTTCAATTTACTGTGATTATTACTGTGATTACGCTAAAAACGTCTGGGGCCAGTAAAGAATAAATTCAGAGTGATTTTATCCTGACTAAAGACATATGGTTCTCTCTTTCTTGGCAACCATCAGTTGTTTTTAGGGCTTGTTATTCCAATTAGTGCTACTCTACAAAGTATGCAAAAGGTTACAGCACATACAATAAGGTATTATCCATACAATTTTACTACTAAGCTGCTGACACTGAATTTCTCAGATACCATTTCCATATTTCCTTTGCATGTTTTCCCTTCCTCCATTTTAAAATTCAGGGATCTGCCAAACACTCTGCCTCTAATCTACAGTCAATACCACAGTCTGTTTTAAATGGCTTGTCTGGAAAAGAGTAAGCTTACAAAAAGATGTTTGTACTGGCAGCTTGGCAAGGACCTTGTCCCTTGTACCTGGCCTAGTCTGGACCACAGGAATGTGGGAGTTCACAGAGAACTAACTGGCACAGATAAACAAGTATTTTTACTAGCAATTCTAAGAGATTTTGTAAATCTGACTTCTTACTAGGAAAAGTAAATGGATCATGTTGCAGAGATGTTCTCTCTGTGTCATTTCTTGTACACGGTGAGTGGATATTTTTATAGCTCTTTCGTGTGGCATTCCCAAACAACATGGGAGAAAAACTGTATTTTTAAAGCCTAAGAATATCATCTCTTGGTGGAGCACATGCGAATACCCTACATTTACTGGATAACTAAGAAACATTACAATTCAGAATGTTTTCCAGTAGAATGCTATTTTTTTTTTTAATATCCAAAATCAAAAAATATTAGATGGAGCCAAACATCATTTAAATGTATTTTATAATTTCAGCCTATTGCCTGTTCTGAGACAAGGCCTAGAAGAAAACTCTCCTGGCCAACGAAAATTCACCTCCAGCAGACTTTTCCATGGGGACACCCAGAAAAATACAAATCATTGTAATAATTTAGACACACACCAGCTGTGGTTCCAGAATGTGGCTCTATGTCATTTGTGCCATCTGCATGGTAATCTTCACTTGTGATTAGTTTCAAATATGAATCTCATTTAACCTTTATTTACTTGATACACAAATTAAAGCAAAATTCTTATTCTATCTTCTGAAATTTCTAATTCCATAAGGAGGACTAAGTGAAAATATTCCTTGTCTAGGCCTATCATAGAAGGCCATATTTATATACTGAAGTGAGCATCCCTCTGTACCACCTTTAAGGGTAAAAAGTGTCACAGTTCCCCCAAGCACAAAGCTAGACAGGGTCAGTCTTGAAGGAAATGTGATCTCTGAAATGAGCATGAACTTAGGATCCACGCATCAAATGAAACTACTATTTTTCTTCTCCCAGTGCTTCCCAAAATAAGGAAGTACTAGGAGGAGAAAAATAAAATGCCATCTTCCGGATTAGACTAAAAATAATCAGTGCAGTATTAGCTAAACAATCCGCAGTTCTTAAAGTCATTAAATCTCATTTCTCAGTTTGTTTTCACAGCTGAGTGACTATGTTTGATTCCATACAGTGCTTTAAGGATACAATTAAATACTTTTCAGGTGCCAGAACTTATCAAAATTATCACAAATATCTTAGAACAGAACTGGTTAACAAGTCTGATTATTTTCGTAACTTACAGTGTCATAACTGGAAGAACAAATGCCTTTACTCAGCTCAATAGAAATGTCAGTTTCACTGAGAGTAAACTTTCTCTCATGCCTTTGAACCTAAAACTGTCATACCCATCCCACAGGAAGTCTAAACTTATTTCTTAGATAATTTACAAAATGACAGGCCTAAGGCAAACTACTTTTTTGTTTGTTTTTTAAAGAACAAATAAGGAGGTGGGCTCAAGGCAGGGGAAACTTTCACATATCCTGTTTGGTGCAATAAAAGAATAAACACCAAGAATGATTTATCAGGCAGCAGACTTTGCTGATGACACTGCTGGGTGAGTTTCTGAAATCCTTTCCTAATGAAAGACAGATGGACAAATGAAAAACTTCAGCACGCTGAAGGAGTACTCGAAGTTCAAATAAATGCTAAATGGTTCTGTGATTTTGGAAATTAAAAGTCAAATTGGATTTTCCAGCTAACAAAGGTAGCTCTGTTATCTGTCCTCCACAATCCATGTAGAACTGGCTACTGTGCCCCTTCTGCCATTTCAAAATAAACCCACCTGAGAAGGCCAGTTTGCCAAACACAGCCCAGCTCACTGAGCTTTCTACAGTTTAAGAATTGCACTGCTGTAGCTAAGACGGTCTGAAATTTTTCTTCAAGAAAAAGATCTAAATCTGAATTGATTTAAGGAACTTCTCTGTGTTTCAAGCATGAACATGCTCCTTCACTGCTAATCCTTTTCAAGATCATTTTATTTTCAAACCACCAATTTCAATTCAGCTAAAATTAGTAGAGATTTGTTTTAAATTTAAAAAAAAAATTTAAATTTAATTTTTAAAAATTTTTTAAATTTAAAATGTAAATTTTTAAAAAAGCACCCAAGGTGTCTGGATGATGGGGGTTTACTAAATTCCTGTAACATACACGTATATAACCAACGATTTCTCTATACAAAATACATATTGTCAATATTTAGTCTCTTCTCCCTCTCGGGGTGTGAGGTTCAAGTGTGTATTGGGCAAAGGCTAGACAGCTTTTGTGTAATGCATAAAAGACATGTTGACTCCTGGATGTGACTTTCCATTCCTCGGCTTTGTCTCTTCGGTGCTTGTTCCCATTATTCTTTCCTTCAGCTTTTCTTCCCAATGATTCACTTCCTTACAGGACTATTCCTCCTACTTCTCGCCCGGGGCTGCCTGGCTTTCCATCTAACCAACTCATTGTTTCTTCTACTTAACACCTACTCAATACTTTACAGGTGTTTCCCAAGAGTATTACAAGGTGTTAGCAGGAGAAACAAAAGAATCATACTCCCAAGTACCCTGGACAAGCCGTC
>WEIT01040317.1:89742-149561 GCA_013389985.1 Dryoscopus gambensis | reverse complement strand
AAAAAAAAAAAGAGAGAGAAAAAAATAAGAAATATTTGTTTGCTTCTAGGTTTCCATTTTTAGTAGAAAATCCCCAGTGTGTAATGAGTGCCCAGGGAATAAAACACGAGCCAGAATTCTCTTGAGTTTCGCCTTCTCTTTTTAAAACTGTGAGATGAAATTATGATATCAAAACACTAATGCAGAAAAAACACGGTTCCTATTCTATTTTCTCCTTTTTGTAAAAAAGCTGAGTTAAATTATTGGGGCCTTATTTTGCGAACGTGTCAACTAGTCCTGCTCTAAAACTGAAGGCAGGAGCTGAGTTATTTCTCCTTTACTCCAGGAGAATAGTTGGGCACTTGTGCACCCTTTCCTAACTCATCAGTATTTCACACCACTGGCTCATATGCAACTTCTTATTTTAAAACAAGTTCTTCATAACTGAAAATGGAATGAAATATAAAGAAAACAAAGTGTCTCTCTTGCTGTTAGGGGGAAAAAAAAATCTATGGGCCAGTCTTTCCCAGCACACAGCACTTGCTTCCCTCCCCCTGTGCATCACAACAGCCACATTCCTGCCTAAATGCTCCTGCAGACTTCTTTCTCAAGACCAACCAAACTCATGTGTGCCGCGGAACAGGGCAGGCTGGTGGCGTGTCAAAGAACATTGCTGCTCCTTAAAGCCTCCTGGAATGGCAGAGTGCATCCCGATCCAAATCCAGCACCCCTCGGGGTCGCTGCACACGTGCCAGAGGCTGCAGACTCACTTTAGGACCAAGTGCAGGTTTGCAGAGAGCCGCGGGTCCGTGAACTGCGTCGTCCTGTTGTTATGGTCAACAAAATAAACCCTGCCCGTTGCTGTATTTCGGATCTCCCATCCAGGAGGCAGTGGACCAAGCTCTTCACAATTGATGTTGCTAAGATCCCTGTGAAAACAAATATAAAATGAAAAATACCTCAGCAATTGGCCTCCGAGCCAAACAAGCGTAAATGTAACAGAACAATTCCATGAAGTCTGAGAAAATGTATTGTTTCAGAAACTTGATCTGTTCAGCTGGAATCTCTACTCCCAAGGTACAAGCCTACTACAGCAGAAACACACACCCCAGAACACACGCCATGGGGAAAAAAGTTCTTATCAAATAACCCTCATTTTTACAAACTAACTTCAGCTGTTAAATTAATAAAGGCTTCAAACAAAAATAAAGACCATTGCCATATTTGTCAAAATGGAATTGCAGTTCTGCACCAATTCTAACAGAAAACATTTTTAAAAACAACATTAGTCACGTAAGGAGCTGTGAATCACACTTTAGAAACTCATACAGAACAAAACTATATTTCTGAAGAGTTATACTTTCCATGAAGAATTACACATGGGATGTGTGTGTATGGCACTGGCTGTTTTGCCCCAGAACCCCAAGAGCTTGTGGGAAGCAAACAGCTCTCCAACAAACTATTTCAAATCAACGATTATATGAACGATGACTGAGCTCTGCCCTGAGCAATGCAGAGGTGGCTCAATAGGTCTCAAGAAAAATTCTGCCGAAATTAGGAAGATGTAAATTTATTCCAGAGCCTCACTAAAAACAAGTGCTGCTCTCCAAAAATGTACACTGATTAGTCATGGATGCAATTCACCCGTGAGACCCTTCACACTATCCAGTGTAGCTCTTCCCAAAGGTGTTCAGCTCTCCCAAAATCATGGGAGCTGAGGGAGGAAAGAGCCAAGGGGCAGAATGGCTTAAAAGGTGCAGTCTGCAGGGATTCCAAAGACTTGAGGAGCCACTAACGGAAACATGAAGCTCTGGGACTGAACTTCTGCTGCTATTCCCCATGAACACACTGCTGCTGTACTGCAGGGGTTACTTTTGCTGACTAAATGGCTGTGGCTATAAGCCTCAAAATACAGTATTCCTTAGAAATGACATAAGTTTTATCCTCATGCAAACAATTCTTGTTCTCAGAGACACTCCTGCTGTTTGTGCTGCCACACCTCAGGGCAGGGCTAACTTATATTGCACACAGAACTATCACACCCCAAACTTAAGGATTAGATCTTCGTATTATTTTTTTAGAGCCTGGTTTTGTATAATACACAAGCCACTGACTTCCTACACAACTGCAGCCTCAGCTCTGCAGGCAGCACATCAAAGCTGCATCAAAGCAAGGTATGATCTTATACCACAAAAACAGTAACAAAAGAATAATTCAAAGAACAGTGAAGTGTGGTCTTGAGGCATTTTATCCTTCCTGGGACACCCATTTCCACGAGAAGGAACACAGTAGCAACTGACAGAGTTCCTCTGGTTCTCACAAATGCCAGCACAGGCTGCCAATTTCAAACCACACAAATCTCACACGACCATTCGTGGACTTTGGGAGGTAAGTGCTTACAACAGGATTTCTTGGTTATTTAAAGAACAATCAGAAGCTATCAATAGTTTCTATGATCATCCTTTTCTTTCAAACATATCAGAAATAATTGCACGTATACCGTGTAAATAAAGGACACAAAATTAAAAATACTTAGGATTTGTTTTCTCCCAAGTGTTGAGATAATTGCAACAGGAAAAGCAGTTTGACTGTTTCACTCCAACCCAGTTTTCACTGAAGTATCTTGATAGAGCTTCCTTTGGAAGTGTTCAGATTCTACTTTTTGTTTCATTATTTTGCAGAGTATTAAAATCGGGACTTGGCTCTAATTCATATTCAAAATCTAAAATCAGTGAACTGTACCTGTTTCCAAAACAGTACTGTAATTTATTTCCTGATCTTCCACCTTTTCATTACAGTAACAACTTGAAGAACTGGGGAAGACAGACTAATTCATTTTGATGAATGACTTGTCAAAATGATGTATTAGGGGCCAAGAATCAGAAATACTAGCCAGAGAAAACTCTGAGGAGAGCACTGCTTATATGATTTTGATTTGAAGTCTTAAGGGTACTTCCATCATTTCTCACCTGGGTACTCTTGGATCATGCCATGTGCTGACACCAGTCTGAGTATGCAGAAAATAGACCTGACCTTGCTGAGTTGTCCTTTGCTCTGTGAAACCAAGACAAATTAATAAATGTAAGAACAAAAAACGCACTGTGAAAACTCACAAAGACTGATTTCCTTAAACTAAGGAATGAAAAGGATCTGACACATGAGAAGACAGAACCCATGTTCCCAGCTTCTTGAGACTCCCACAGGTAAAGCCCGTTGATTTCCATACCATATCCTTCAGGTAGGTCGGGAGGAGTGTGCAGGTGTGTCCTGCTCATGTAGTTCCTGTGCCTCTGGGAGCGGACCCTCCTCTCGGCCAGCCGCGGATCCGCCGCCTGCCCGCAGGACGCGCCGTTGGTGCCGCTGATCGGAGTGTTCTCGTCCACGAAGCAGCTCAGGGGCCTGCCCGGGCTTGAGTACTCCGATGCTGGCCTGGGGACAACGAAAAAACCTCAGTGCTGATGGAAACGGGCCGCACAACACACCTGGGGACACCTCAGTAACTCGCCCAGCAGGACACCTCGACCGGAGCAGGAAGCTCCTGTTCTGTGCTCGCCAGAGGAACCAGAAACCTCCTCACCTCCAAACTTTCTCACCTTGCCTTCGTGTGGCTGAGGAAGTGATCAGGCCTTATTATTCCTTCTAATTTTTAAGGAAGGTTATTAGATGAGGATGGTGAAAAAGGGCTAAGCAAGAACAAAAGCAGTTGCTCTTGCAAGCAAGAGGAAACATTGACCAGTGCAATTTTGTATCTCAATGCTGCTTTCAAAAGGATTTAAAATGGGTTAAGGGGGGATTGACAAGGTCACATGAAATCTCCAAAACAAATTACATATTTTGCATGTGTTTTTCTACTGTGTCTAGAGCTTAGAATGGGTATTTTAACATATCAGGAAAAACAGAAATAGGTACATTAAAAAGCTGTTCAGTCCCTTCATTCCAAAACTGCAAACGTGTATCAAAGCTGACAGTGTTACCAGGCCAGATTATTTTAAATCAAATATATCCATACAGAGACCAGAATGATATTGAGAATGGAAGAGACCATCTGCAGGCACAGTCTGCAGAGGAGTCTGAAAAACATGCAATGCCACTGCCTGCAATACATGCAACAGCAAAAGTGGGTTGAGGAACAGCTTCACAACACACATCTACAGTTATCAGAAAAAGTGATCACAATGATTTCCAAACACACTGTCTAGCAATCAGCTATAGCTGTTCTGGGTTACATGCTCACAGCACAGTGTCTGACAGCTACTCATGGTCTCACTTCTTCACCCCTTACAATGTCTGCAAAATGTAATGTCTGTATTTATGGAACTCAACCACAGCATCTCTTCAAGGAAGCAAAGATGCTGCTATTAGGGCAGGAAAAAAAGCAGTCAGAATGATCTTCTGAGTTAAATATTAGCCAGACTGCAGGAGAAGGATGCTAAAGAAGGAAAGCATTCAGCTTGTGCAGAGTGACTGAGCAGAGGAATGAGCAAGCCAATCCCCCTGTCAGAGCCACTTGGAATTGCTCAGTAACCAAACTTCATCCTCCCCAGAGTCTCCCAGGAATTCCTTACCGTGTGGGTCGCTCCCACTGAGTTGTCCGTGTGATGTGGTTTAAATACTGGATCCTTCCAGAAGCAGTCCTGCGCTCCTCCCACCTGCAGTTCAGACAGGCAGAGATAAGGCACTGAGTAGTATTTCCAGGAAACCAGGGCACAAAACGTTTCCAACAGAAGTGCCCAGCTCAGGAAGACTTGCACTGCTATGAATCACGTTAGCCGAACAAGGTGACAGGAAACAACCGAAAGTTGAACTCAGAAATGATCTAACATATTTTTCCTTTGGAACCAGGCACACATGAACAATATCACACCTTCATATTCAATAACTGCTTTAATTCTGATTAAATCCAAAGATTTAATTTTTACTTAAATGTAAAGAAACTTCTTGGAAACATCATGTTCAATAATGCATTTAACTTCTTTTGACCACTGACTCTAACAAGTGCTTTCATAGCATCTTCATGCACTACTTGCTTTCATTAAAAATCAGCTTCAAATAATGTGACTTTTGAATTATTATTAAATTTGCACTCTGAAACACATGAGGCTGTACAGCAAATTCTGCAGTTACACGATTAAGTGAGCAATATTTATGCAAAGAACATTCTGAAGTGAAAATTTAGGAGCATTTTCAAAAATGTTTTTGACTTATCTGGACTCCAAATTAACAAAAGAATGCTGTTAAGGACTAGGATGATGATTTACATTTCAAAATATATTCTCTGAAAACTCATTTTCTCCTGTCTTTACCTGCCAAGAATCACATTCAGAAAGTCTGTTTGCTCTGAAGAAGTTGCTGACAGCACCAGAACCTAAACCAGAGCATTTTCCTGTGTTCGCAAAACTGTTCTAGGTGATAATGATGTCACTAACTCTCACAGGGACAAACCAGAATCCTAAACCCAGCCTTTGGCAGGTAAATACAGCAAGACCTTGGGCTGCATTACCTTTTCCAGTCATGTTTTCTTCACTCAGAGGTGCATGGAAGAAGTGATCTGTGTTCATCACAGTGGATCTACACCTCTGCACGGTGCTGCAGAAGGGCAGCCAGGCCCTGTGGCCACTTCCTTGCTACAAAACTCCTGCCTGCATAAGTCACTTTGCTGGCTGTGACTTAATTCAAAATACATGTTTTCCTAGACAAGTTATTTTTCAAAGCATTTATTTACATATGTCACCTCCCATTTTCCAAGTGGAGATAAGACAACCACCAAACTATCAACTGCTCTGTGTATCCCAGCTGGTTTAGCTCCTGTTCTGAATGCAGAACTGCAGAACTCTGAGTGCAAGATTTAAAATAATTTATTTGCGCACTGACTCCTCACTAGTGCAGAAGTCTGTTGTATGAGCTGTATTTGTGTTTACATCACAGTGATGTCAGCTTACCCATCTGGTAAATCGTTATCGAATAACCGACTGCAATCCACAACTTGTCCTCCTGTGCCTATTCGGTCTCTGGACTGAAGACTGACTATTAGGATAATAAAAGAATTATTAAAGATGTGGCATCTGAATGCAAATTACAGTTACATTTGAAAGAGATCTGGTACAACTTGGTGGACTAAGTTGAGACACGTTCTGGATATTTTTTCCTTCTCACAAATCAAAGATGGGTGCACAGGAACTGTGTGTTTTCATACATGGAATTCTCTACATCTTCAAAAAAGTTGGCTTAAGGAATATGAGTGCAAGTTAAGGCAGAAGAGGAAGTGAACTGTGAAACTGCAATTAATTGTGTGTGTTGAGATGGACTATGACACTTGACTGGTGGCAGTGAGGTGCTTCACCTCACGCACAGCTGGGACAGGGCCAACAGAACTCTGAATAGGAAGAGCTAAAATAAGGAATTCCTCCCCGATTTTGACTCTTTCTCACATATTTTGTGTGCCCATGGGTTTCAACACACAACACACGCACACATACACAAAATCAGGCAAAACATAGCTGCTAGAGCACTTCAGGTTTCGTTTATTGGCTACTTTCTAACACCAGTGGTAGGAAGTCAAATTCAACTCACACAGAGCACCCTGAAAAGTCCTTGCTTGCCCTCACCAAAACTGCTTCACTTTTAATTTTTTTTTTTACATGATTCACTGTAATGGGTATTTATGCCTGAAGCTTTGGTACTGCAATTATTGAAAACAAAGATTTTTTTTTAGGCTGCTTTTGTTCCCAATATCACAATTTGCAAGTGTCCAATCTGATAATTTATGACACTTGTGTTCCTGCAGGGTTGGGGTGGTTTTTTGATGTTTTGTTATGCCTTTAACAATAAAACAATTGCTTAAAAAGCTAAATACGTGCTGTGGCCCACATTTCTTGAGGTGGCACTAATGTACCTTTGGTCAACCATCTTCAACTCCAATTTATATATGCAGTGAAATGACCTTACAGACCTTAACCTGGATGCAACCAAACTTTTGTAAAGATCACCAAGTTTAAAGAGTTGGAGCAGAACTGGCTGATTTTGCCTGAGTCCCCAAATTTTCAACAACAAGTTTTGAAGCTTAGAATTCAACAGACCAACCCAGGGAGCCCTGGAGCACTGCTGCATTCCTAATCCATATTAACCCCTAGTCTTCCATGAACACTAACATTACAAAACAACTTCTTAGAGGGAAAGATACCTTTAAATTCAACCAACCCAAAACCTTAGATGAAGTATTTAATCTGCCACAACCCCACACACTACACGTTCACACCACTGCAGGTAGGCAAGGTTTGGCAAGCAAAACACGCAGACAGAAATTAAACTAAACAAAGGCAATTACTTCCTCTTTGCCTATGTGAGGACCAAAATTTGTGCACGGCTTCGTTTTATAATAAGTAAGGGCTCATTTTTTTCTGCACTGCCACATCAGAAATAAAGTGGTGGCACAGAAGAGCTGCAAGATTAAGACACAGTTCAGACGGCCCTGGATCCACTGCTCAAAATGCCCCCTTTTCTTCCTCTCTTTGAAGATAACCCAGGGATTTAAGACAAAGATCCCCTTGGTCCCTGTACCAAGGCATATGGACTGTGCACTTGATTTGCAAGATTATCATCTGCTGAAGGCATCAATTACATTTTAATACTCGTTTCCAATCTTGCATGGTCTCTTCATTTAAGAGAGTTTATAATTTGAAGAACTGAGAGTATATTTATAACTTATTCTATCTTTTTACTTATTTTTAATTCAGATTTCTTCACTGTCTAGCTACTGCAGTGGAATTATCTAGTTTTGCTCAGGCTCATTCATCCACTCAACAAAGTTGAGTTAGCAAAGAAAGATTAAAATATAAGAAGATTAGTAATGACAACTTATATAAAAAAAAGACAGGAGTCTCTGGAATCTTACCAAGGATGCATTAAATTAAAACAGAGCCATGACTGAGTAAACTTGACCTTCCTGATGATATCAACAGAAAACAGAACACACAGATTTGCTCTGGGTCTCTGCTGTAACCTGACAAGGTGTTTTTCTGCAGGTTCAGTGCATGATCCAACAGCTCCTGGTGTTCAGGGGCAGCCCCAGCAGCATTGAACAGCGCCAGTGCTGCTGTGGCTGCACCACTCCTCATGGGCACATCAGCCACAGCAGCTGGCAGCTGAGTTCATGCCCACGCTGCTGACTAGCTCTGACTACTCCCTGACTACTTCTCTGACCAGCTCTCTCTGAAGTCTCTTTGCCATTGCACACTGCAATGGATTTGCCACAGCCTTCCCAGACCTTTCTGGTTTGGGGAGGGGGTTTTGGTTTGGTTTTTTTTCCCCTTTAATGAACAGCAGCATTCCCCAGAGATGCTGACCAGGGTGTGAGTTCATACTCTGGAGGGCAGCATGAGAGCACAGTCCCTGCTCCATGGTGTGAGCAGAATGGAGCTCCCTGCTCCCAGCACACCCTGAACCTGCCCTCCTGTGCACCCAGCTCAGCCTCCTCTCCCAAGGCACCCCACCAACAAAGCTGCACACACACACAGGGATGCTCAGGGACCAGTATACTGGAGCAAACCCAGCGAGCAAACCAACCCAGAACAAAACACACCCCAGAAAATTGACTGATTCATCCTTTACTCTTCTGTGCAAGCTCATGTGGAAAATTTAATCAAGAACAGCCTGAAGTGTCAGCAGTGCACTTACAATTCCATATTTCTACCATCATTTGACTCTCCTGTGTCACCATCTTATCTTAATGCAAGCCCTTGCAGATCAGAGGGACACAGCCCGTTAAAGCAACACAAAGAGGTAAAGTCACAGGTGTTATTCAACAGAGCACTCTGAGGGAGGCAAACAAACACACTTATTTGCTGACTGGTATTTCAGTGTGTTCCCTGGCTGACAGAAGAGATGCTTGGATATCATTTCAACTAGGAATTGAACAAAAAACTGAGCATAAAAATTCCCTTTCCTTTCCCTTATGTCCTAATATTGTCATTAACATCTTGCTATATAAATGAAGAACTTCCTTATCCTGACCAACTTTTGACTTAAAAGACCTATTAGAAATGCTGCCTCCACAAAGAACTGAGAATGCACTAAAAAGAGAGTGTTTCTGAAGTTTTTTTGTGGATACTTGCTTTTCAATTTGCCAGCTTCTTTTTAATTCTTAAGTTATTTAAAGTTTACAAGTTCACAGAATGACAAAGCACAGTTACTGAGGTTGGTGACAGACTTGTTAATAAGCCATGAAAACACAAAATTAATTGACCAAGTCATCCCAGACAGCAATTTTACTTGCATGTAAGCAAGATATTTCACACTTTCCCAAAACCTAAAGGAAGTATAGCCTTGCTGGAGCTCTCAATGGCCAGGAATTTTGTAGTCAGTTTTTCACAGAGAGTTCACACTCAGTTCAAACTGCCACCATTCTTTACAGTGAAATTAAAAACTTTCTACATAATTTTTTTTATTACCTATGGTCTTATTTGCCCCAAAACTTGTTAGAATATTTTGGTTTGGGTTTTTTTTTTTTGGGCGGTTTGAGCGTTTTGTTTTGGTTTTTTGTTTGTTTGGGGGTTGGAGGTTTTTTTTAATTCTCTACCTACATACTTCTAGCCCGAGGCCCAAATGGCTCTGGCAGTAGACAGGAGAATTCAATATAGAAAACTGACATCTAGGAAGCGTATTTCTATAGCTACCATAGAAATGAAAGATAAAAAGAGAACTGAAGGATAAAAACCTTTACTTACCTACTATCTGTCCTCTAACGGTATCGTTGTCATTTGGCCCAAGCTTGCACAGATCCAACCTCTGATCTACAAAATGAGGGCACAAAGTGTAAATCATACAACGAAACAGAACACCATCACAAACTACCAAACCAACTGGAATACACAAGCTTTATAAAACCCACCAAAAACCCAATTAACTGTCATTCTTCAAAAGTCTGTGCATGCAAGCTTGGGCTGAAAGAGAAGAAACTTGTCCTTAGCTTACTTACAACCAGTGTCTTTAAGGCGGTTGATTGCATTTGAAAGAAGTCTCACACAACCCAGAAAACCAGCTCCCTGCTTTTTATGAATTTTCTTGTGATTCCACACACTGATTGTTATTGAATCCGACTTCCCAATATATCTGAAAAACGTGGAAAAAACAGTACTGTCAATGGCACTTACTGAACACTTTGATGATGCATCAGAAATCACCTTGAGGGGAAAAAAGATCATCAACCACTACATTAAAAATTTAACACACACCGTAATGGCAAGGGAGAGCAAGTCATCTGCAGGTAAGATGTACACCCTGTACTCCAATGGAAGCAGGTCTCATGGAGGAGCTGACTTGAATACAAACTGCTCGAAAAGCCTGATTCTGGTAGGAGGCATTCACGTGACCCAACCAAAATCTGTTCAAACAGCAACTCGAGCAGGCTGCGGGCTGGCCCTCGACCTCGGCTCTCCAAGCAGCCACATACATGCTCAGCTCCATGCCCCAGCTCAGCCTGTCCCAAGGGAGGGCAGTGCTCATGGCATGCCAGCAGTGCCTGGGATCAGTGGGAGCAGGCACAGAGCCCCAGGGCGCGGACGGGAGCCACGAGCTCTCCCAAGCACCAGCGATGCAGGGACCCCCCTGCAGGTGCTTCTGAGCACCCAGGGATGATGTCAGGCCAAGCCATCGCACAGCTGCAGTTAACCAAGCCCCGGAGGCTGATTTACCCTCGGCAATGTATGTTTGGGACATACATCACACATCACAGCCACGACAAGCGTTCACGCGGGGTTATCGGGGATGTGCCACGTTCCCCTCCTGCCCCTGCTCACACCGGGACTGTCTCCCTCCTCGCAGCTCTCCCACGGACACGCTCGGCAAAACCTGGATCTGTGCTCATTGCCTTGGCGAAACCTGGACGCTGTAGGCTGTTTTACTTTCCCTTTCTTTGTTTGAAGCTTTGTTCTTCAGAGGCAATTACTTTGTGAGCTCGTTTTTGTTTTCAAAACTTTCAGAGGACAATTTCAAAACACTCAGGATAAATCAGCGATTGCCAATACTGAATTATTATGGCTGTTTCAAGTTGAGGGAAATGAATTTGTAACTATGGCTTAGATCCCAAGAACTGCTTGTAGTTCTCTCTTCCCAGACCACAAATTCTGGCCTTAGTTTAGTTCCAAGTGCTCATTTTTGTTTGTTTTTGAATGAAAACTGATCAACCAATGTCTAAATACACCTCCCCATTGACCATGGCTTTATTGGCCTTTAAACATCTTAATATTTTCATAAAGATAGAAATGATACTGTCAAGGTTGGCAAACCAAATAATTGAACTAACTGGCATGGCTTAAAATTACAGCTGTGACCAGGCTAACACTTCTCCCATTTTTCCTCTTCCAAAAAGCAGAACTTTTACAACTTCTTTTTCCCATCTGCTGACAGCAACTGACCCAAGAAGTAGAAGACAGAAAAGCCTGATGGTTTAAAGTAACCACTGCACATTTATACAAAAACAAAACCAAACAAACCCAAACAAAACACAAACTTCACATTAAAAAGCCCCCAAGCTTTTTGAATAGTAAACTGATTGTATAATGTAGGTCAGATTTTTGGCCTTACAACCTTGACAATGCCAATTTTGCATAAAGAAACAAGATGAAGATGGGTAATCACGTGCACAGTTGCAGTCTACAATGTTTTATGCACTTAAAATAAATTCTTATGAGAACAATTTAGGTGCACTTAAAAATAAAGACTTATCATGACCTGTCTCGAATTTTCCAGTTTTCCTTGTTGCTTTAAAAAAGTCAAAGGTATACGATTAAACACAATTTCATAACAGAACAGTTTGAATAATATGTAGAACAGCTGAACACACAACACAGTTTCCAAGAATTCCTGTAATGTTTCAGGGGGAGGTTCTCAGGGTTGGGATGAACAGTCACCATCGACATCAAGCAGGTGAGGACTCCACATGCCACTATAACCTACTCTTGAGTTTTGCACCCAAAAACCTGTGCTGGTTCACACTTTTAAAGGAAATAAGCAAGACAAGCTTCATCCTTCCAAATAAAAATGTCTATTTTTTTAATAAAGGAAGAAGAGAAATAGTTAAGTAATGTCTAGTTGGTTTTACAGCAAAATGTTTCATCTCTATTTCTGCATCATTTCAGGCATGAAAACCCATGGTTGTATTTAGAGAGTGACAGTAGGACAAGTTGACATTTCCAGTCATTTGGTGGATAAGTTACATTTGTTTTATCTCAATAAAGTTCCAACATAAAAGCCTGATCTAGGAATTTTATTTTTTATTAAAAAAGAATGTTCCAAAAAATAAAAGTGCAACAAACCAAAGCAGAAACAAACAATCATACCCCCCCCCCATATTGTTGGATGACTCTCTTCCTCCTCATAATTAAAGTTCTTGGGGCTTATATATTTTTTTTAACTCTATCCTATCAGCAATATCTATTCCACAGCTTCAGTACTTCAACAGAGATAACAGGATTAGTATTAATGAAGTGGAAACAGAGAAACTCAATTGCACAGCCATTTTGTTAACTTCTGTATTTTCTGAACCTTTAAAATTAGGGCTCTGGTTAAGAACTGCATGTTTAGAAATTTTAATTTCCCTACTCTTAGCACTTCCACTTCTAAGAAAAAAAAAAAATCAAATTTGTGCCTTACTAGAAACCTCTAAATTATTTTAATAAAAATTTAAAACACAGGGACAATTGTTATTTTGTCTACCACTTGGGAAGGTTTGGTATCAAGTGACTTTTCATTCCCATGGCATTATATACGCTTTCCCTGAAGAGTTCACCTCACTGGAGAAACGTGGAACGAAGAAAGTAGAAAAAAATATTCCTGAAGAAACACACCCCTTCCTGATCACAAGCCAGATATACTCCCTCTAGAAAGAAAAATGCAGCATCACGAGGTATGAACTCAGGTTTGGAAGCCAGGAATTCCCTATTTCTAATCCATGCTGTCACACAGACTGTTTTTACGACCTGGATGAATTATGTGGTTTGTTTCTCCATTTTCCCGTTTCTGATTTTTTTTAATAATATAATCTCAGTGTTCTGCTTTGAGCTATCAGCTGCTTTCAGACTGGGGAGAGGAGGGTGTGAAGAGACGGAATGAAAAACAGCACCCCAATTTTTTCTCTCCCATCTTCATTCGCTTCCTTCCTGGCACTGCTCATCCCTGGCAGCAACTGAAGGGTGTTTGAGGCCCTGGGATGGCCACCAGGACCTGCCAGGGACTGTGGCTGAGGCAGGAATGGAGCACGAGCGGAGCAGGGACACGTGGTACCCGCTGGCTGCTGCAAGGGCATCAGCTCCATCCAGCTGGCCTCAGCCAGCACGTGGAGAAGGCAAAGCAGTTGCACAGAGCTGTTTGATGGCTCTTTGGGAGCCTAACCTAGGATGGGATTGTCTAAAGCAGCACTGGGCAGAGCTGCTGCCTTCTCTCCCTGAGAAAAATCCAGGATCAATTAGCATTACCTGGGCAAAAGAGAGTCAGAGGATTGGGGAGAAAAGTGATTCTGCCAGGGCAGCACAACAGCCTGAGGATGTGACGGCACCAAAGGGCACTAGACCCTGCAGTGAGGAGATTTTGGGAAGAGGAGGAGTTATTTGTGGAAGGTGTGTGAGGCTCCATTTGAGAGAGATCACAAAGGAGAAGAGTCCATGCTGGAGCCTGGGGGTGAGGACTTGAAGGGCACAGAGTAAAGCTGGGACCTGAAGCAGGCTTTGGTGGAGATCATGGCACAAACACCTTTCAGAGAGAAAGAGATGATGTGACTTGCTGGGCCTTAAGGGCAGAGGCTGCTGGGGAGGCTGGAGCAGACTGGGCAGGGGAACGTAAGAGAGATCTGACGGCACCAGTAGGGAAGAAAGGGGAAGAACGAAAAAAAAAGGGGATTTAAGTTCCTGAACTGCTGGTTTAGGTAGTTTAGCTCTGAATGCAAGAAAGTCTGTAAATGTGTCAAGTCTGGTTATTCAAAAGCTCTGAGGAAAGGCCTGAACAATAGGGAAAACACAAACAAGACTGAAAATAAGGAAGGGGAAAACAGCCAGGGCAAGCATGGTATTTTACTGACATTAAACTACATCCAGACAGCAACTATTTAGCAATTTCTTTCTGGAAAGTCTCCCAGATTCCCCCTCTCTACACACACACCCATCTAGGCTGAAGAATCCAAGCAGCTAATTCAACCACTTCCTTTTCACACTAAGATCTGAATTAAGAGCCACACAAGGCAAAAGCCAGCCCCTTTCTGCTCTTTATAACACTGCAGAAGTCCTTTTAAAAAATTCTCATACAACAGAATATCTGTTTATGCTGCATCAGGTTAGCAAGTCACAAAATACTCCTGGAATTAGCAATTTAATTCAGACATTACTGCATAAATATATTACAAACAGCTCCATCTGACTGTGCCGTTTGCATCTGCCATCATATGATACATGAAAAAATTATGTTAGTATCTGGTGCAGATGAAAAGCTGCGACCTGACACTGGGTATAATATAGAGTAAAAAATTACCTTAAGATAATAGCCAGGCAGTGAGCTGTTGTACCAAAGAGATTAAATCTTTTACTGCTGTTGCAAGTAGGAAGTGAACATAATGTGACTGATGTTTATAAATGGAAATAAATTTCCATAGAGTAAGGAATAACAGGCAAGACTATAGAAGAGGTCAAATTATGAAGAAAATTTGGAGAGGGAAAGGATTATTTTCAAATAACAAAGCCTGACACAACATTAAATTTTATGTTGGATTAGAAGTACCGGATATACTTCTGTCATCAGGGAATTCAACAGCCAGAACCAAACAAAGTAGTTTTCCCTACAGGGCAAGATTTTATATTGAAAATAATACACTAATACAACAAAATCTATTTTTAAAGGGGACTTCTTCTCCAAACAAGGGAAAAAACAAACAAACAAACAAACAAAAAATCAACAACAACAAAAACCCCAACAACAACAACAAAACAAAAACAAAAAAGCCCCAACAAAACAAAAAAAACCACCATCCTTCACACAGGTCTAAATTCCTTTGGACAATCCAGCAAGAGATGCTTCAAATCTGCTCAAGCAAAACATTCTGCCAGAAACCCCTGTTCTCTCTCTGCTTTTTATAACATATTGTGGATTGCAATCACAGTCCTGGAAAGACAATACAGTGTCCAGATACAACCATGGCTTGTTCTATAAAACAACCTAAAAATACCTTCTCTTCATCCTTCCTTAAAAGTTATAACCAGAAAGGAATTTTTTCTAAAGATTTTACTGGTTTTTTCCATTACTCGTGTTGCATATCAACATCCTCCCTCACTTCCCATGTCCTCTGCTCCTTTTTCTGCAGAAGGGAATCAAATCATCAGCCCATGGAGCACTGAGCATCCTTTACAGCCACTCCAGACAGCTCCACCGTCCCACAGCACTTCAAACTGGCCAGTACTGGGGCAGTCACAAGGAACCAGCGACTTCCAAACAGAATTTTGACATCTTCCACACAGAATTTCACAGCAGAGTAAGCTCCAAATAATGCCCACCTTCCTCCTGCAGGAGAGTCCCTTCCGCAGCTGTACAAAGGTTACAGAAGGATTTGCACTCAGCCATGCTGGCAGCACTTTCCACCTTCTATCCCTGTAAAGCTGTGCATTAATGCTCACTAACAGACCCACCTAACTAAAAAACAATAAAAGTCTGTGCTCAGTTCCAGGGATTTTTCCTTAGCTCTACTCTGATCCTTGGAGAGCACGTGGAAGGGCAAAGGCCTGAAACCTCCATTCTGTTTAAATCAACATTTTGATAGGTTTACTAACATTAAAAAAATCAAATTAACTTAGAATTCTTTCAATAGAAAAGAGAGCCATTTGCTATACATGAACTTAAAACTCGTTTTGTATCCATTTCTCCCATGAATATGAATTACAGTCTCACATGCAGAATCTAAGCTTGGACTGGGTTTAAATAATAAAACTATAATAATATTATTTCACTAAACTGCCACGATCTTTTGTTAAGCAGTGAAGAAAGTGTTTTGTATTCTGCACTAACATATTATGAACATTGATTTCACATATTTAGTCTTGGATATCCAAATAAGGAGTAGATCAAGACTTGACGTTAAACCAGGCCTTCCACAGTCTGCTCTGAGACCCACCAAGCTGCTTTTCTTCACTGGAAGGAGAGGGACAAGAAACTGTCCGTGTACCAATACCAGATTTGCTGCAGGTTTGGTGACGGCCAAAGTTAACATAAATATGTTCAAACAGTTTCTAATAATATAGGACAGGGAATGGAGCCATGGGGGAAAAGTCAGACATCAGAACAGGAGAATATAACGATACAAAACAGTTCATTTCTCTTCCTCATCTTTCATCCCAAGAAAAAAGATAAAGAATAAAAGACAAGGAAAATAAAGCATGCACAAATACAGAGACCTACATAAAAATCAAAGTTTTAATAACTTACACTGTACAGAAATAGTCTGTGCTTTAGAGAGAGGAACACCATGACATATATGTGCCATACTGATTCTATTGCTCAAAAGCACCAAAAGGTGCTCAAGTGATGATGACAATAATTCAGAGTGAGAATAACATTTGGGACAGAAAATGACAGAAAGGAGAGAAAATCAAACAAAAGGCACATGGAGAAAAAGACACTGTAGCACCACAACAGATAAAAATATCATCAAGAGAAGAGCAGTTTGAGGAAAATACTGTCGATTATGTGCTTCATTTTACAGAAGTGTTAACATGAAAATACTACAATAAAACAATGCTGTAGTCCATGTAAAGCATGCTGCAGACATCAGCATCAGAAAAACAAGTGCAGTGTTTAAATTTAGAGGTAAATGAGAAAGTGGAATTTTGCTACATGTACTTTTCACTCAAACTAATAAACTCTGGGATACTTTCCAAGCCATACAGAGGACAGCATAATGAACATCTGACATTGTCTGTGTGCTTTAGAGGGTTTCACTTCAAACCTTTGGTTATCACTGTTACCACCTACAGGTCATAATGCTGATTCCATTTTGGATCAAGTGTATTCTTCACAGTATCCGTAGAATGGCATTGGCCAGATCCATCCACCACGACCTTAGCAAAGGGATCAGGAAGTCCTGAGAGGAGGAAAAGAAAAAAAAGCTAGCAAGTGGAACAGGATGCTTTAAAGTCCTTTATCATTGCTCAATTATTTCATCTTTCATTTGAAGATTTATTTGCCTTTTATTCATAAATGAGAGTCCTATTTAATGAATGGGAATAGCACAACGTATTAAGCGCAAGAAATCAGTACATTAGCAATTTACTTCACTGATATGGACTAAGAAAAAGTTGTGTAAGTCAAACATATTGGGAAAAAAAAATTTAAACACCTTAATCTTCCTAATTCAGGTTTGAGTAAATTCTCAGTATACAAAGAAGCCAAAGGCAGAGAAAACAGATTTATATTCTTTTGATGTTTAAGATCAAATCACAATTACGATTTTGGCTGATGTTGGTGTAACAGAGAATTGCCTATAACAGGTTATTCTTGCTTTTAGGATCTACTTGGTGTACTGCTGGCCTTGTGCTCCATTTGCTGCCAGCTCAGTACCTCAGAAACACTGAACACAGGTTCATCTGAGCACCAAAAATCAGTGTCCAGGTGGTGCTGAACTCCACAGCCAGGGATGGAAATGCAGCAGGAGCAGAGCAAACTGCATTTGCAGCCAGCTCAGTACCTCAGAAACACTGAACACAGGTTCATCTGAACACCAAAAAGCAGTGTCCAGGTGGTGCTGAGCTCCAGAGGCAGGGGTGGAAACGCAGCAGGAGCAGGGCAGCCCACGATCAGCACCTCCTGCTGAACTGACACCGAGGGATGGGCCCACCACTGATGCCCCCGGTCCTGTCCCTTTTGCCCTCACACTAACTCATTCCTCCCCTCATCGAGTGCTGTGAGTCAGCTGGAGGAAGCAAGGTGGGGAAATGTTAATCACGTTTGCTGAGGTGCAATTTTGCACCAGTTGCCCTTCCTCAGGTGACTCAGCCACAGCTGGTGGGGCAGCAGAGGGCTCAGGACAAGTGTCACAGAAAGCACGTGGGGACAAGGGAGCAGGACCTTGGGACATCTGTGCTTCAGCACCACACTTTCAGACCCTGAGGGGGTTTTTTTCAGGCATGATCAAACTGTTAAAACACCCAAAAACTTGCAAGCAGTACAGAAATTCGGATATAGGCGAAGTTTTAGAAGTATCTCAAATCACAGTATAATTCTGCATCATCGCCTCTTCAATTTCTTTCCAAAGCTCAGGTCTGCTCTTCTGAATTCCTCCTGCTCCCAGGTGGGAGGTGGCAGGCAGGTGATCTGTGCATGCAGGACACAGACAATAGCATTCCTTTCTACCTCCTTCATCTACTTCTTAGCACTTCTTTCAAAACATTATTAAAATTAATTAAAATATAATTTCAGAGTACGTCGGTATTATGAGGTGATTATTAATAATTAAGGAGTACATCTGTTTGCTTGACAAAAAGTTCTTATATGAAAAACAACTTAATAAATACATGACACTAAATTTGAAAAACATGTAATTTGCCTGAGTGGGTAAATTCATTTCCCACTCCCATAAAAACCAAAGAATGTGTCGGTGTTTTAATCATTATTATGGTTCTGTGATGAGTGTCACCTAAGACAAAAATAGAAGCCCTGAAATAAAACATCAAAGCCCTCAGTACCCTTACTGCATATATCTTAATATAACAATCACATGCAAACACTGGACTATAGAACTTGCATAACATTTATTCCATCTATAAATAAATGTATAAAACTTTAACAGCTACTTACGGAAAAAATCCTTCTTCACCAAGTTTTTTGCACACAGTACTGCGAGAAAAACAGAAATACAAAATGAAGTTACTGATTGCCAACTTTTTTTAAAAAAAGTTATTTTACCTGTCCAGCATTCCAGAAAATCCTGCTTAAAATAAAATGAACATAAATTAACTGTGCTCCTTCCTCATTTATATTGTCATGTAAATTAATTCCTGAAAGCTGTGCTGGAAGTGTCATCTTTTGGCAATTTACCTGTAGAAGGATTACAGTGGAGGCAGGACGGTTGTGGTTTCCTCAGGCAATAGTTTCATATGCCTTTTTTTCCCCCCCTTAACTGTTTTGCCAACTGTGAGTTGACCAGAGAGGGACCTGGAGCACTCCTGGCTGCTTCACCATAATTAGTGCTGGGACATAAGCAGGGCCTTATGTTCAGTTCTACAGCCCAGCAAAAGCTTCCTTGATCACAAAAAACCAGAACATTAGGCAGCCAAGGCTTTTCTGTCATCCTGTGTGGTAATAAATAAAAGGTTTTACCTGAAAAGCATTTGGGTGGAGCACACTAACTTCTAAAGGCAGAGTTTTGATGGTTCCAAAGATATCTTTTATTTGTAGCAGCTGATAATTGTTTCAGGCTTTCTCTGTTTGTTTGTTTAAATTAAAAGGGAGGACCATTTGCATTCGTCAACTAAAAATACCCAGGGGAAAAGAATGTCCTATGAGCATAAATTTAAATAAACAAATAAATAAATAAAAGGTCAAAGGGGACAAATTTCATATAAAGGTGCCAAGGTACACAATTAAGACTTCTCTTCACAAACTGCACCACTGTTCAACTACTATGCTTATCTATTATCACAGGTTTAGTAAGCAGGAAATACTAGATTCCCCTGTGAAACATTAAAACATTTACTGATAACACAAAAGGATTCTTGGGGATTGAGCAAAAGCATGAATTCCCACAGCTAGTATTAAAAAAAAAAGAAAAAAAAGGGGAGTGGGGAGAGTTATTTGGTTGGAACCTGATGCTGCAGGAGATTCCTCACTATATGATTCCCTTGGATATTTTTCCTATGAGATCGCCAATATTTATTACTGCCAGGAAATGCAAAGACAGAAAAGTGCATCCAATAATCATATCCCACAGGCACTACCTAAAACCAAACGCTATTGGTCATCCTTTCCTCCCCAGAATACCCTCCCACAGATCCTGCAAGGCTCCTGATCCCCAATTTCTGCCTGAATAAAAGCAAGCAGAGGAAATCCATGAGCACTCCCACAGAGATCTCCACAGCCGGGGCAGAGAAACACCACCCTGGACAGTCTAAATAATGGATTAATGTTTTCCCAATTTTTACATTCATAAAGATGCTGATGTTAATGAAGCTGCTTTCCACGGGAATTCAGTACTGCAAAATCTGGCTACAACTCTGCTCAGGTCTGAGGAGTTTTGGCCCTCCATAAACACAAGGAGATGCCTATCAGTGGCTACAGGGAGTCAGAGAACAATCGGCTCCCTCTGACCTATCCCACAGGAGAGAGACATAAAATTTCCCAGGAAAATTTCAGCACAGTAGTTTGATGAAAGGGGCCGCTAACAACACTTGTTAACCTGAAAAAGAAGTGCCTGGTTCCAGGCTGGTAGCTGCTGGGGGTTTTTGAAGATGATAGAAGTAATACATATAATTTCTCTCCATTCAAAGACATACTGGTAGTCCTAAAGCAGAGCTCCATTTAAGGGATTTTCACCTAATAATTTCAATCTAAACAGTCAACAGTAGTAAAATACTAATAGAGAGCCAAATGTTTTAGGTATTTCTGATAGTCTCTTTCCTGCATGTACTTGAATGCTGGGTATCACATCATTGTCTGCTCCACAAATCAAATACAGTTCTTTGGATGGTGTAATAAAAATTCACAGTTACCAAAGGCTACCACATGCCCAACAATTTAAAGTTTACTCTATCCCGAATATTGAGAACAACCTAAAGGCATTTGAAAAAAAGAGGTAGTAGAAAACTGCTTTTGCAGCTCCTTAAGATTTTATTACACCTAGAATATCCTCAGATGAGTGATAACACAACAGACATCATCTGCCCAAGAACTGCAATAGGTTATTGCTCACCAGCCACCTTTCATCTAGTGGTGAAAAGCTTCAAGTAAAATAGATTCTTACACAGATGGCAACTTTTAAAACTTTCTAAAAAAAGATACAATTATTGTCACAGTTTCACCCATTACAAGTAATGGGAAGTGTCAAGTGAAGCCAAAAGTTTTAAATCCAATAGTTAAGTCAAAATTCATCTACAGCACAGCAAGCCACACAGGGTGCTCCTGAAACTGTAGAATGCCCAAGACAAAAGAGGTTCAACTATTCTTGTGAGAGAAATTGTAAGGTTAGCTAATCACAAACACTTCTTTTCAAAATTAAAAAAGCCTGCCAATGCAATTTAACTGAAGTCTCATTTTTATAAGATTGGGCACACGCAGAGCACACAGACTAATAACTGCTTCCCCAACAATTAGCCACGAGTGAACAAACTAATATTTTTGGCTCAACTTTTCCCTCTCGAGTAACCACATCTAAGGCACGTCAGATGTCAACCCACTCTGGCTTTGTCAGGTTAACAAAACAGGAAAGATGCTGAGAAAGATTCCATTAACAACTCCCTCTCTGCCAGGTATTTCTAGGTGAAAAAGCCCAGGTCCCAGGAGCATCAGCTCAACTCAAAGTGAAACAATCTTCTTCCACACACAGAGCTCTAATCTATCCCAGGACTTCTTTTGGACAAAACTTTTCCCACTGGTGGGAAAAGTACCAGAGTTTATGCTCCACTTTTCTAACAGTTTCAACACTGTATTAAAACCTGCTCTGAATATTCTGATAACCAGCTGATTAATAGCTCCTTGAGAATAAAAACTAAGGAAGTTTGGCTTCCTATGGATTTCTGTTTCACGGCCGACTGAGGGCTGTGGCTGAGGCTTTTCCCGCTGGGCATTCAGACAGACCCTCTCCCACGCAGGCTCCCCCGCGGTCCGGCAGCGCGGGATCTGCTGCAGCTTCTTCCTCTCACTTCAGGTCACTGCCAGGCTCTCCTCTTTATCCAGGCAACGATTCTCACAAAACTCATGGGACTTCATTATCTTTGAGTCCCCTATCCTAGGTTCAATTTGAGCTAAAGATTCAAGAAGCAGAAAGAACTAGAGGGAGATTTCTTTCCCCTGACAAAGCCAAGTTAAGGCGCCGATGATTCCGGACCCGACGCACGCCGCTATCAGATCTCCGCAGCCCCACCACTAATGGATCCTCTGGGGGCACAAGGGCACTGCAGAAGGTTATTTATTATTTGGATGTGCTTGTTTTAAGGCACTTTTTGTTACAATCATTTTGAAACAAAAAGTTAAGCTATTTAAACTTGCACTGGAACTAGAATGCAAAGCAATGGCTGGATATACTGACCTTGGCCTGGGAAAAAAAAGAGGGGGGTGTGTTGTACCATGAGTGCATCATCAACTGACATTAATGGCTTCTAGCACACATGTGTAGATAAAGTATTCATTACAGAGAATCAGTGAGTCAATGGATAGCTATGTTTTGTATTTATTACAGACTTCCTGGGTAGTCTACAGAAAAGAGAACATTAATATTCCAATATATATGTGCCAAGACAAACAGCACATCAATTTTACATAGTATACATACATTAAATATTTTTTTATCATGCTTTATGATCTCATTCTAACATATGCTACTCAGGTCTGCTCACAGAAACATGAAAAGAGCATAATGTTTTAAGCTACCCAGTCTCCTTCTACGACAGCTTTGCTACACAGTCCACAAATATTCAAAATTAGGAATTAAGTGAATCACATTTGCCAATTTCCTTTTTCTGATTTATTACTCCTGTGACTGACAAAGAATGGTTTACTGCAAAATAATTTAACTATTGCAAGTAAATGCAAAACATTTAGTATCCCCAAACTGCTGTAATCTATGTGTTAGCCATTCACATTTACATGCAATTATAGAGGGGGTGAATAATTGATCGAACTCACATAAAAAGTGACAGGAACTATGACTATTGAAAAGGTGAATTTTATAGAAAGATAAATATTTCTCTCATTTTCTGAGCTCTGTTTATTCTTTTTGCTAGTTACTGAAGAACTCTTGTTACAACTGCTGCTTACTTTGGAACCATTTTTACAGACAAATCAAAATTTTAATGACATCACGCTGCTCTTAGGGAAGGCATTCTATGTTATACATTACCACTATTTTAATAAGTATTTAAAAGTATGTTTATTTCAGAATAAGTATATTGGTAACACCAGGTCTATACAGTTAGAGGGAAGAAGAACATGAAGCCCATGAAGTGGAAAGGGAGAGCTCCAGCATAGGAAGCTTGCATTGAAAACAAGGAAAAACTGATAAAGATCTATGAGATTTCACAGAATCACCACCTCTGAGACATGAGCTCAGAGTCTTCTATGATCTATTCACCTCCGAAGGCTGGGTAACACCAGAATGAGTGCCAAGGAAGCAACATTAGAAGGAAAGTACGTGTTATGAGAATTCAAGGAACCTGGACATTTAACGGCTGTGTATTCAACCCTCATGGGTATTTCCAGCCTGTATCAAACTGTTTACAACCAATTTGTTCACCAGATTTACCTGCAAAACAGGAACACCACTACTTTACCTCACAGGTAGGTTTTAGTGTTAGAGCATGTTGGCATGCTCTCAGTTATCTGTTATAATGCGCCTCTTGATTTATGACAAATGACAAGGTTTAAATGTGTTTGTACCCAGCAGCGTGAGGTGCAAACACCTCAGGGCTACAGCTGTAGACAATCACTTCAGAAGTATATTGGTCTTAAAATTCCTATGTTAAAAATAATACTGCTTAAGCCATCTTAAGTAAGTAGTTTTTAAATGTGTCTATTTGAGACACACCAGTACTATCAAAGAAAGATTAAGGAAGACAGGTAAGAAAATAAAAGTAATCATGAATGTCCATGGAAGTGAGCACACCAGCTGCAGAAGGAAACACACAATCAACACATTTAAGTGTGTACATGACTCAGTAGAACCCCCCCATCCCATCCCGTGCCAGCCATCCATAAGAACCAACACTGTGTCAACAGACAGCCCCGAGGTTATGGGGAGGAAAGCACTCGGTCCAAAGCTAAGATTATGTTTTCTAATCTTCTGGCTTTTCATGTGTCATCACCACAGAAGAACAAGTTCAGCCTTCTGAATCCAACCAACAGTTTTAACATTATCATTCCTGTTGGTTTTTTTCTTTCCCCAAGGGTTTTTCTCCCAGAAAAAGCACTTGTTCAGAACATATGTAACACACGGGAGAGCGACCGGCTGCCGATCAATTTTTACCACTCAAAATGGCTCATTTTGAAGACAAGTCTTTCTTCCCCTACAGAAACACTACCTTTTACTGAAAGCCATTAGCGTTGGGTTTTGTGATCAGATCCCAGTTGTTTGCATGTTCTACGCAGGGCAATACAATCACCGAAATAAGTCCCAGCTGTAGAAACACAATGCTATGCTGTTGCTAATGTGTGTTGTACTGATAATGAATGGTCGTCTATGCTTTAATCTGAATAAAGCTCCCAACTGCTCTGCCTCTCCTTGCCAAAAATTCCCCTTCCTCCTCCAGACTGTGGTTGCATTCCAATTACACTGCTGATTGGAATGAGCCTGCTTGGGGGAGGGAGAGGGAGGGAGGCAAATGAAGCCACGCTCACGCCCCTCCTCGCCTTCACAGCTGCCCCTGGGACCCAGAAATTGCTCGGGTGTTTGAACTTAAGGCTGATATGACGTATTTTTCTCCACCTTGCACAAAATTCTTTGCAAATTCACGTATTTCTTTTAGAAATGTCATTTGTGACAGGCAAACAGCGCACCACACACAGGTTCCAGCAGGATGGCTCAATACTTTGAACATTTTTAAACAAATTCCTACTGGTTTCTTCCATTGTTGGCACGCTCACAAGAAAATTATATTCTTCTGCTTGCATTCCCTCCTTGGACGTGCCTGAATTCCCACATGGGAAGATACAAAACAGGAGGTCTCAACTATTTATTGAACAAAGAGCTGTAAATAACACCGTATGGATTTTGCAAATACAGCTGTTGAGGTAATAACTTCCTCAATTAAGGTTTTGAAATAAAATTGTTTACCCCAACTATTCACATTAAGTTTTATTTTACAGTTAATCTCCCTGAGGATTTTTTTTAAGGTTCCATTTCCTTTGAAAGGTGCTTTTTCTGCAGATGAACAAAATGCGACAACATGACCCTAAAACTAAGAGTTTACCTTTGCTTAATGAAATTCCTGCATTTTTGAAGATTGCAATCGATTATTGTCAAGAAGGGGCACACAAAGGCAGGTAAACCTAACAAATACTGTGTTTTACAGGTGCACAGGGGTTTGGAGTGGAGGTCTTGCAGCATGAAATGGGTCAGAACACAGCAGCTGACCATAACTCCGAGCAGGATTGGTGACTGGAGCGCGCTGGAAGGTTTCACGTTGCACCCAACAGTACGGGGGGCTGCAGCTGTTCCTCCCTCCAAGCAGGTCTAGCAAGCACAGGGATACAAGGTAGAGCAGGAAGCTGAACTGGCTTAACAGAAAATTAACCTTCTGGGGAGATGGATTAGTTCACCATTGGCTCCTAGAGCTGCACAGACTTATCCTGCAGTCATGCTATCCTCAAACCTGCTGCAAAGGAAGTGGCAGAAGCACATGGCTGCAGAGCAGGGAGGAGCAGCCAGGCTGCCCTTCTTGCACTTGTGCAGGAGAAGTGCACTCCATACCCTTATAAGAGCTTTCAGCTCTAAAAACAAAATGCACCCCCAATGTTTTCATTTTAATGCAGATATAGTTTTCCCTCCTGCCTCTGTTTTGCAGCTCCAGAAATTTATTTTATTAAAAATAAAATTAAGTTAAAAAGCAGATTTTGCTACCAATATACCAAAATGACCAGCTAAAACCCTTCAGGTTTTTAGAGACACAATCTTCTCCTTAAACATTCAGCTTTTCCATTCCTCAAAGCACACTCAGAAATGCAGAACTAAAACACATCTTGCAAGGACACACACAACTGCTTCCAGACTGCTCTGTTTTACTTACGGACAGCTGCTCTTTCTGAGTCTCACAAAGCACCAGAAATTCAGGACAACCCAATGAGCTCTAAACTGGAGTCAGTACAAAACACGTACACACACAGAACGGTAGAATCATTATTTTCCCCAGTACTTCATTGTAAAATTCAGCATTACCCAAATTAACACTCCGAATTCCGCCCTGCAGGGCCCAGCAGAGGCAGCACGCGGAGCTGCAGGTGCCATGTGCCAGCGCAGGGAAGCCCAGCTCGCCCAAGGACGCTGGACAAGCTGACGCTGATTGCAGACACTCTGCTCAAGGAGATCCAAGGCAATCGCTCTCCACCACCTCGGGATCCCTGGCTCTGCAGCAGGAGGAGCTGCAGGGCAAGCAGCCAGGTCCACCCCAAACACCATCACTAGGCTGCTTCACCTGGGTACCTTTTTCTGATGGCAATTAGGAGCTGCATCACAAGATCCCTTCTGCTCCCAAGCTATGGGAGCCAGGACAACTGGGAAGGGATGGTGCCTTCTTCAGCAGGCACAGCTGCCCCACAGCACACCTACAGCTCATACTGGTAGGAGATTAATTTCTAATTCTCTTACAGACTTATACACCTCATTTATATTGAATGCAAACTTATACCAATTCTAACTCTAAGAATATTCATTAGAACAATCCAACAGTACTAATGGATTTTTAAAGTGCTATTTAATACTAACACGTCAGATTGCAAAAAAATATTCTAAGTGACATATAAAAGCATCACTACTAGACTGATGTCCAAACACAAGGTAGATAGCTTTAAAATAAACTCGATTAAAATATGCATTAGTACAAACATAGTACTAGAAAAGCACTTTTAACAAGAATTTCCTTTACCAATTGTTACAATTCTAAATTTTCCCATAAACACATTTCTGTAAGTTCAACACAAGCCAGATGCTAAATCCTTAATATGTAAAGTGAAACCCATTTCCAAGGATCATGTACACTTATAAGCATTGTCAGTTGGAAACCCGTGTCTCAACAAATCAGAATTTTTCCTGTGGGACTAAACAAACAAACCCACGATAACCAGCATTCAAACACCAAACAGCAATATGGATATACAGAAGTGACAAATGCCCTAATAATGCAATGTAATTTAAACTACTGCAAAAGATGCCAGAACCTAACACAAAACCAGGACATTTTCTGTTCGACAGATTCACTCTAAGTTCTCCACAAGAATAGGCTGTGCTGTGACTAGATTTAGAATTCCAGACCCATATAACTTGCATATAGCATAACTCATGGAGGTTAAAATCCAAATGAAAATATCACCCATTTATCAGAGAGAACAAAGATGTGATGCAATGCATCACTGGGTAGAAACAGTTAAGCCAATAAATCATTCATCTCCTGCAATAATAAAATTCTGGAAGAGAGTCTCCAAGGCTATTTGAAATTCCCGTAAGGGAAGGACGACACGACAACGACTCCAGACTGCAGCAGTCTGTGCCGGGCACGGCTGAGTGACTCGTGGCCGCGGCCAGATGGAGCCTGCCGAGATTTGCCATGTTTAGACTCCTGTTTTTACATCACGATGTCTACTTCACAGCATTGTTTCACTGTAAACAAAAGGCTTCCTTTTCCACTTCTCCTCCCTTATTCCACTCCAAGCCAAAAGTAAAACAAAACACAAAACCCCCCAAACCATTGAATTCTTCCTCCGAGCAGCTCATGCATTCACGTTTCCTAGATTCATTCAGCGATGGGCTCGCTGCCACACACGTCACCCACCCTATTCATGTGTCCACTTTATTTGATACGCCTCTCAAGAGGTAAAGGAAAGAAATTATGCTGCCACTTTTGCAATGAAGATAGCAGCCCTCCCCAGGCACTGCAAATCCTATCAGGAAGCTTTACAAGTCTCTTTCATGGAGATCCACGTTAATTCAAGTTAAACTGAGTAAGTAGATGCAAAAAAAGGTGGGGTTGGTTTGCTTTTTTAGCTATATACCAAATGTGTAAATTAAAGCTGAATGATTCAAAATAAACCATGCTCATCAGGGCTCTGTGTAAATTAGGGCTTCAGCCACAGCTCAGTGAGAAAGGAGCAGAAGTAACACATGGGAAACTTTAAGAAAACAAAGGCTATTGGGAATATCTGCATTTCCTGGTTCAGCGTGGATGGAGCCTCTCGGACCAGCCAGGATATTTCTAATGCATAACTTTCATACACTATAAATTCCATTTCTCTTCTCCACCCTCCTCCAAAATGGCCTAACCATCCCATCTCACTCATTTTTCAACATCTGAAAAACCAACCACTACTGTACCATGGAGCAAAGACAGCAAAGATCTATTTTCAGACCAATTTCAAAGTTATCCCCTCCATTTCTCACATTGGTGACAAGTATAAAAATGTACTCCAGTAAACAAAATCAGGGTGGGAAACACCTGATTAAAAAGATGAAATAATCCTGCAGCTTTGCTGTTATGTTTCTTGTAAGATTCTCAATTTTTTTTTACCCTCTTGCAGTACTAAAAAAATAGTCCATAAAAAAAACCTTTAGAGTAACATTACCAAGATTAACTAATCTCAAAGGAGATGGTTTTTATATCCAAGTGTGAGTGAAGTAAACTCTAATTCAATTATCCAAGAAATACTGGAATAAAATAGTGTTTAAGAGCTCAGGCAAAGAAAAGGGGGTCACTCTTATCTCAAACTCTTACAATCATGCTAAAAGTCTTACCTCAGTCCTTAAGACCTCTTTAGAATCCCAGCAGTTAGTTTTTAACCAAAACAGAAGCAATTAATGCAACATAATCAACTTGCAAAATACTTAAGAGAGCACAGGATCCTTCCTCTGATGGGTAAATAAAAAGGGTAATGTGGAGATTCAACCATCTGTTTCTCAGTTTGTTTTGATAGGAACAGGAGTGGGGGGAAAAAGCTAATGGGAGAAATAAATGATAGCTCGGTCTGACGTATTTCATTTCACTCTGAAAACGTGCTGGGGACAAAACTGCCAGCAAGGAGCAGAGCTCTTGGATTTGTTTCACTGCAGTAAAACTCTCCACCCTCTGAATAAGCTGTAGTAGAGACAACAACAAAAGAAATTCATGATCTAATTACCAACCGGACAAAAATGCCCTGAATTTTAAAAAGGGCTCAGACAAGAGGCACCTGCAGCTAAGTCAGACTCCTGGGTGTCAGGAATTGTGGATCCCAGCAGTGTTCCAGGCTGTGCTGCCATCGCTGTCAGGACACGGCCACATGTATGATTTAAACAGGAAGTCTCAAAACTCTGTCTCTGCTGCAGACAGGATCCTTGGGGAACACCACTACTGCCGGGGCTTTTCTGGGAAGAGGAGAAAGGAAAAGAACCAGGGAAACAAAAAAGACCCCAAAAGCATGGACACAATTTATCCTTCACAAGTTAATTCCCATGCCACTCCAGCAAAATGCTGTAAATATTGATTTTATCAGCACTAACAGAAGGATTGTCAGATGCTTTTTAAGAAATAATTCTTAACTCATGAGAAAAGCTCAGGCAACAACTTTTGATAGGGAGAAAAAATGAATTCTGGCATTCCAGATATATATTTAGGAAATTTACGAAAAATAATCCTCTAATAAGTAAAACAATGTTAAAGAGTTCAAGAGGGTCATGATTTTGATACTATCACTAGCAAAAAAGCATTAATTAAACATCTGCCCTTAATCTAATTCCTAGTTCAGCACAATTTTGTTTCATTACTACACCTGATGTACTGAAATGATATTATATGGGGCAATACAGATGAGTGATGTACTCTTACACCCTCCTGCATTATCGTCAGTATCCACAACCTCAGACGTTCTGTCTCCTTGATAATATGTGGATCCTGCTTCTTTCTTATTTAGTACAGAAATATTCAAGCACAATATCCCTATATTCACTTTTTTTTTGAAAATTGGTTTTAGTTGAATGCTTTCAACTCTGGAAGTTGCCTCTCTCTCTGGAACCTGACAGTTTGGCTTCTGCCAAAAATAAAACAGGGTCAGCAGGAAGGTGTGTGGACTATACACCCACCTTTACCTGGTCACTAAGCTTATGCCTCTGATGATGGAATTCTGTCTGTACCTGCAGAAATGCAATGTCATCTAAGTGAGGAAAACTCCAGCTGCTTAAAGGCAGCATAGATGGAAAACCAAGACAATGTCACCGTTCAAACATCATTAAAACTCTCGTGTACCTCAGTCCAGCCTTATCCCCCATCACACACCCATAAAGCCTCATCTCCAGGAGATTATTACATCATTAGACTATACCATTTATAAACTGATTAAGTTATTGCAGTCCTTTAATATGGACAGATCCAGTTTGGTTTCTCTGTTTAAACAGATGTGTCCTACAGAACAAATCCAAACAGTTTACAAAGCTGCTGCTGTTGAACAGAGATGAGCTATTTGAATGAGCAATCTTATTTATTTCAACTGAAGTAAAGCAACTTACAGTAAAACCTTGGTTTTGTTTTACTTTGGTTTTACACAAGTTGCTTAAATTATTTAGTCAAATCAGTACAATTTATATAGTGCTGTAAGAAATAATATAAAAGGGAATTTAAAGAAACAGAACACCAAGAGATTCAGATGAAATAGCTCACCAATATATGGAAATAAAAGATCTTGCCCAAAAATCATTGCCATGCCATTTAAACTACAGTGTCAGATATCTTTTGGGAAGATGCAATGCTAGAGAAGTGAAAATACAAGAATTTTTTTGAGAAACAAGGACACAGAGCAGAAGATATTAAGCAGTAGAGAGTGAAGATTAAGAAAGATAATGGGAAGGAGCTGAGACTGAAAAGAGGAGTGCAAGGTGACTACATGAATGCGGAAAGTGCAACACTGTACATCAACACTCCTAGCAGTACAGCAAATGGATAAAAATCTAGGAAAATATTCCCAACAAGTTCGAGAACAATTTCATTGCTGGGCTCCTACAACGGCAGAATGGTTTCCAAGTGCAAGGAGTATCCAAGTATTTCCACTGACCTCAAACACCAGTTGTGAACTTCAGACAGCCCGAGTGGACATGATGAGGATTTTAAGGGGACACAAAAATAGAAAACCCTCATTTCCCTGCAGCCTTTCACTCTAGGGACCCTCAGCCTCTTGCAGTTCTGCTCACAGAGTCTTATACTAAATATCACTTCTGATTTCCACCATTTCTTATATGGCTGCACAAGCAAGGAAAGAGCAGACCCAGTTTTCCAGAGGAATCTTTACATGCATTTCCTAGACACGCTGCTCCTTGGACATCTCAACTGCTAATTGAGTGCTATCCCAGGGCACTCAAACATAATTATTTGCTAAAGAAATATATTAACTTTCCAAGTACAACTATCTTCTTGCATCTCAATTATTTAATACTAAACACCTTCCAATGACCTAATTCCTTTAGTTTCTCTATCATTTATGTATCTTAGAGCCAATATGACAATTTATACTAAAATAAGATCAGAGATAGGTTAAAATTCTGATCAGTTATATGGAGACAAAGAGGGCACAGGCTTTTTCCCCTTTACATTGCTTCATCCAACTTTATAAACTGTACCTCCTTTCTGCATTAACTAAATTTAAGAATTCACAAATATATGTCCTGTTCATCTTTCAGCATTGTAGACTATGAATGGCACTGTTAATGTTAAAGTGATGCAATTTTTTTAAGTACTAAAAATCAAAATGCAGTGATCGCCTCGGAACCGGCATCCTACATTAAACATCTCCAGCTAATCATGTGTTTTCACTAAATACATGCAAATGAACTACACTAAGTCAGTGCAGGGAGCTGTTCCTGCACTCCTGCCACATAACTGTCCTCACTGGAAGGTGCTGCTGCTGAAGGGTCACAGGACAGGAGTGTTTTTTAGGGTGCACGCAAACATGTCGTCATTTAGCTAAAAATCAAAAAAAACACCTAAACACATTCAAACTCACAAAAGAGAGATTAGAACAAACAAACGAGTCTCACAGACTTTGCTCCTAAATACAGACTGTTCTTCAGGAGACAATAAAAAACACGAGATTGGAGAAGATAAAGTGTTAATCGCATATTTGGTGGTTTATGAGCCAAAGCAGTCTGAGGTTTAAACTGCTTCTGCTCAGTGCTCATCCCATTCAGAGACGATGAATCATTTCCCATTTGGCAGCACTCCTGCCTACAAGGCTTGTCTTCTGTGAGATTTCTCCTGTAGCCTTGTAATAGATTTGCTAATTTAGTACACCTGACTTTGAGCAAAAGCTATTGTTGCCAGCTGTCAGACTAGACCTCGTCCTGTTTATCAGACACATCTCCAGCAGCCCGTCCTGCCCCAGTCACAGAAACACAACACTCCTTACTAATCCCAGGGCAGTAAATTACTTTCTAATATCCTTGTTTTTCTTACTCTGCCAAAATACCAACACATCACAGATTTAAAGCAACAGCAAAATCAATTTATCCTCAGCAGCTGGGCTCATACCAGTTTATCCAATAACCACATTTTTTTAAGTCATATTTACTGTTCTAGTCATTCTGTCCACTCTGTCCTGAGTTCCAGCAGCAGAGGTTTGACTGTTTTAAACAAAGGTAATATAAGCTCACAGGGAGTGTATTTTAGTTTTTTAGGCAGGCCTCCACAGCTCTTTGAAAGATAAATCAGAGCAAAACAAAGTATTAAACGCCTCGCACATACTAAAATATTTCCTCATTTTCCTCAGGGCTTTGTGCATGCAAAAGAAAGAACATTACTTGCTGTTTATAAGTACTTGTGTGGACAGAAGCTTAGGGTAGGGGCAACAGAGAAAATATGGGGAGAGTTGGGTGGGTTTTGTTGTTCTGGGGGTTTTTTGTGGTTTAGTGTTTTGTTGGCTTTTTTCAGGGTTTTTTTTAAACCTCCCGACAGTGAATCTGGAAAACATATGAAAAAACAATTTGCGTATGATATTTTTACACCTAAACAAAATCTATCAGAACTTAAGCCTTTACATTCCAGATTACATAAATCAGTTATACAGATGCTAAAAACCCCAGACTCTCTCTTTTCAGGGTTCACACACAGCATTCACAGAAACACATGCTCACACATTAGATGCTTTTTTGATGCTCTTACTCTTCTAAATACCTTAAACCTCAGTATAACCAACAAAAATGTGAGAATGCACACTCAGCTAACAAAAAATACGAAGTATTGCCATTCCTCTCTTCCATTCTCAGGGGGCTGTGGAGCCCTTATTCATCTCTATCATTCAGATCTGGCTGCTGAACTCATGCTGAGCAGTCAAGGAAATGCACCTGGACTCTTCCACAGGCAGAAACTGTGATTCAACACGCAAAGACCATTTACCATGAGCAGGTTCCACACCACCCTGTGGTTACCTTCTGCCACATTGGTTGCCAAAACCAAATTTCATTGTATTTGCCTTGCAGAGCAGCAGAGGATCCCCTGTGACCCTCTCCCTCCTCATGACAATGTCCATGCAACACTCCACTGCAAACACCCTGCCCCTGCAAAGGGAACACAGGTCTGGAGACTGAGCTGCAGGGCCAGCGCCTGCTCTTCCAGGTGGCACAGAGGACAGAGACCTGGGAAAGAGAACAAAATCTTGGGATTTTAGGAAATGGAGGTGAAGTCAGAGCAAACAATAGACTCAACAAGCAGTATTACTTCATTGCCTTGCAACAGCTACACAGCCAGTCTAGTCCCATGTAAAGCTGATGCTCTTGCAAGTAAAAAGACCTATATATATATAGTTTCACAAGGTTTTTCATTGTAGCATTTGAAATTATGAATCAGATACTGTATTTCAAGTATTATTCATCTGTACAACTAAAGCTACCCCCGAGGAACCATTAAAGAAAAATATTTGCCCGGAAAAAATAACTCAGAATATATGATTCATTCACTTCTGAAACAATAAAATGGTTCACTATAACAAAAATAACTGTATTGTAAATACTTCAATTAAAATGTAAAAAAAAACCCTAGCCAAACACAATGAAGAAAGCATGCCCTTAGAATAAAAACAAACTAAATGTGTATATGTGTGCAAATAACAAAACATCTTGTTAGAAAAAGGTAATTTTATGAAATGTAGTTAACACCATATCTGATGGAAATGGTACTCTATTTTCTAGGGATTTATTAGTTTTAGAACAACAATGACACACCTCAACTCTCAAACTCTTAGCTATTCTTCTATTAAGCTGATAAATAGATATTTATTCCAGCAGAAAGTGATGCATGTAGTGTATACCTAAAAATCAAACAGATCCTGAACATCCCCCTGGGAAGCAGACAAGGCTATCACTGACCTTAACTCATGATAAAAGGGATCAGCTGAACAAAATCATGCATTTAATAACTTTATAATTGCCCAAAGCTCAAAAAGGCGTGAAAATGACCAGCATTTTGGAAAAGAAGTCCCATAGGAGCAGACTTTGTTTCAGTTTTGTGTCAAACATTGGGGGAAAAGAGAAGCACTGTTATGCATCGACAAATAACTCTGTAAAATATGAAAACACTCTGAAAACCTCATTTTTCCTCAGAGTTGGACAATATTAAGTTTACTTAAAATGTGAAACTGCAAGGTTTCATTTTATCAGTTCATTCATTTTTAGTTTATTAAAAAAAATAACCATCCATCTGAATGCACCCATAACTCCACCTCACGCTGTCTACACAGCCCTCTACAAGGACCTTCAAACTGCACATCTGCCTGTTTCCGGCTGGAGATACATCTGCCCAGCACAGCTAATTTCTGGTTTGTTTCTTCACTCGTCAAACTCTCTCACAGCCTCCTTTGTATGTGTTTCATACACACAGAGAGTGAAGATCAAAGTGTTTCACAACACTAGCAACTCCATGTAAACAGAGCACAGTGTATTCTATCAACCCCTTGACACAGGAGGATGCTCTGGTGCAAATCCAGTGGGGACAAACTATAAAATCAGAGAACCTCCCTCTTCTATAGAGAAATATTCACAAAGAATGCGAGATCCATCACAGTGCACAAATGATAGCTGCCACAGCTCATAGCTTTCTCTGTCCACTTGGTATTTAACATATTAACATTGACTCTAACTAAAAATGCTCAAGTCTTTCGTGCAATGAATTCATCAACAGCAGATAACACTTCTCTAAACTCCAAAACCTTTGTGAAAATATAGCACGTAAATTAGCCAAGGAAACTTAAAAACTACATAATTCAATTATAATTAACAGCAAGTTTCTGACCCTTTTAAAACAAGGTAATATTAGCATTAATGAAGTGACCAAGATATTCTTAGAATCAAGGGTCTTTTCAAAAAACTTCTCAGGTTTGCTAAAAGCTGAAGAATTCCTTTTGTTCTACACATAAGGAGTAACCCTGATCTTATCTGCAAGCCTTTTCAGAATTATGTTCTGAATCATGGCCACTTAGAGGCCAGCCCTTAATTCCCTATTTCTTCTATGTAGGATCAAGGTGATGAACATGTGGAGCAAAGGAACAGATGGCAGAAATTTTGGGGTGGGTGTTTTTTCCTGTTTGTTTTTAAACGTCTGGCCTCTTTCCATCTGTAACCACTTATATTCTTTGCACGTAATGCATCTTGAGTTCTTATAAAGCCCCTCTGCTGTAGATTCACAGAATTCACAGAATTCACAGAATGGATGGGTTGGAAGAGACCTTCAAGATCATCGAGTCCAACCCATGCCCTAACACCTCAACTAGATCATGGCATCGCGTGTCATATCCAGTCTTTTTTTAAACACATCCAGGGATGGTGATTCTGAAGATGACCCCTTCTTCCCAACAAAACACTCAGATCACCACCAGAGCATCACATGTGCAGCAGCAGCATTCCCTGGTTACAAAGCCAAGTGTTGAAAGGTCTGGAACAGGAACTCTGGGCTGCCTCTGGGACCCTGTGTCACGTCCAGTGCTGCAGCACCAGAGCCCAGGCACCAAGAGATCCCCAGTGCCTCGTCCTGCCAAAAATCAACCTCCACCACCCGCCCATTTAGCCCGGACAGCTCCTTGTTCCAGGTCACTCCCTTCTCCCCCACCCTCATCCAGCTTTCGTGCCCCCTGCATTGCAGTTAGTGCCTCTCTTCACACCAGGAGCACGTTCAGCATTAAGAGGCAGAGCTCAGCCCCTGGCTGCCCCCTCACTAAACCTGCACAACCCTTATCTGGCTGATGCAGCCATGCTTGCCTATTACCGTGTCCCTGTCTGACAGCGCCTCTGCCCCAGAATAAAGGATTCACAAGAACAAAGGATTTCTAGATGATGTGCAATGTATTTTTAATCCTTTTTGAAACTGGTTGAAGTTTAGCAGAATCTTCCCAAAATAAATTCGGTCTGATTTAACTCCCCAGCATGAAAAACGTCCGTGTTAGCCGGCTGTTAACAGCACTGAGCAGTAGCTTATAATGGGAAGTGCTAACTGGAGTTGGCATTATTAGCTCCAGCTCGGTATTCCAAGTTCAGCCGTAGTTATAAATTCCAGTGATGGCACGTAAAAGGCCAAGATGTTCAGACAGACAAAGCAATTCCATGTTTAAGTGACACAAAGTAGAAGCACGTGCAGGCCCCAGCGCTCCCACTCCCCACAGTGCTGAAGGGACAAAGGAACAATCCAAGGGTCAGGGTGACCAGGGACAATTTTCCTGTGCATTTACTGCCACTCCATTGCAGTGACATGGGGTGGGAGCAGAGCAAGTGCATCTCCAGGCGTGGACCACAGTGCAAAGAGCGGCTGAAATGTGGAGTGTGAGGTTAAATTTCAATAAACTTATGAAAAATATAAAGCTTTTGAATGGGTCCAAAATCCTGCCCAGTGTAGATGAAGTTACATTATGCTGATACACAGGAAATAGCTGACTGATTCTACAGGATGAACAATTCACCAGAGGAAAGGAACTTTCAGGAAAAATGATAAATATTGTAATGAGGAAATCCGAGGCACGTATTCACAATGCCATATTCACATCTCACAAATGAACAGAAATTTCTTCATGACCCCCTGGCCACAGAAGCAAGTGAAACACAGACAAATATAAATATATAGGCTCTCCCCCCAGCAGAAGAACCACTTGCTGTTTGGGAGGGGAACCAAGAACTTTACTGTCTATCCTTGTAGATGGGACTACAGAACTTTTAACCTCCTTTTATGCACACCTCCCCCCCCCAACAGCTACTGAGAGAACACTGTGAACTGTGGGAACTGCTTGAGGAAGGGAGAGAAGACTACACAAATATTTTATGACAAGCCAGGCACGACGCACGTACTACTGAAAACTACTCCAAGTCATTTTTTCCTTAAAGGCCTTCTCTTTTCCTGCTGCAGAAGAAAGCAGAAGCCAACATTTTAAATCATCTTTTGACCCAGTTCTTAAGAAGAAATCCCAAATATGAAGGATGTTCACAAAAGGGCCACAGTGTTACATGACAGCACAAGCTCAGGATAAATCTTGCCCCCCTCACATTAGTACAGTCACAAAGATTTAAACCCTTTAATTGTTAAACAAAAAGCTGATATCCAACTATTTAAGGCAAACTGGAATTATTGCATGGCACCTGGAATTTACAGACAGCATTTGCTTCTGTAAGAAACCAGGGGCACTTGCCCTGTGCAGCAGCATTAATAAGCTTGAACAGAGGACAACAGCAGTTTTTTCCCATTCCAACATCCATCCTTGACAAAGAGTTTATTATAACTGTGTGTGATACATATATATATATACACACACATTTGAAGATTCTGTTCACCAACACCCTGTGCTTCAGCAAGCATGCAGAATTGCTAGTTAGACATTTAGAAATTCCACATACACAACCCACTTGAAATTATGAAAGATGGCACAAAAACTTTTTATCGTTGTTCACAAGCTTCAATTAACAAGAACCTTCTGCAAGAACAGTATAAAACATTTTTGAACTTTCTACTACAATCCTCTAAATAAAAGCCCTAGAAAATTTCTGCTTTATCAAGCATTATGCCCCTCTTTACAGCCTGGTCAATTTACGTGTCACACACTATGGGCTCAAGCTTAAAGAAGCCAATCATTTTTAATTTCATACTTGGTACTGCTGAGCAAGTGCTCTCCAGAAGATGTGAGAATGAGGTCCTTCACATCTATTTAAATTAAGTATTTAGCAATGGGTATTTTGTGTCCTTTAAAATATATGTATCTGTGTTATCACGATGAAGAGAAATGCTCAGTATCTTCAGATTTCCACACTGACAGTGCAATCATCGAATCAGCCTGGCTGAGTGCTCTACTCAGCAACATCACGTGTACATTTCTTTACATTTTAGCCCAAGCACAGGAACCCAGATTTGTTTTCGGCTTCCACAATAAAGCGACACAAACCCCAGGAAACTCACAGTCCCTTCATGCCCCTGTGTCAGCTGTTGAACAATTGTGCCTCACTCTGTCCTGTTTCACCTCTACAAATGACCCCTTTTGCCTCTCAATGACACCACCTACACCAGCTCCATCCTACAAGGTTTATTATATCAGACCTGATGCCATCCTTTATAAATTAAGACAGAAGTACTTATTTTCCTGCTAAACAAAAAAGAGGACACCTTAGTATGACTAGACCTAAGCACAAAGCTATTACTCATCTATTCCTGCATACAGCTCTATACAGAGCTATAAACTATTTTAATAAATCCATCAGGGAAAATAATGGGAAGAACTTCTTCTCTGAAAATAAGTATTTATACATATTATAAATAAATAATTTCAGAACAAGGTGAACATTTTCTGTTAAGAGTTGAATTGAAGAACTATTTGTCATAAGGATACCTAAATGCTTGGTACAATTAATGCCATGAATTTCTAATCCCAGGCAGTTAAGCATGAATGTAATTCTATGAATTTTATTCAGACGTGTTTAGTTCCTTTGCATACTTAAGGATTTTTATTTCAATTTTTTTTAAACCAGCCATGTCCATAAATACTCTAACCCAGATACACCTTTCCTCCTTCACCAGTAATAAAATTGATTTTAGTACATTTTATGTTTTTTGCACAAAAAATACCTGCATTTACTAGATTGCCTTTTACTAAAATGAAACAGCAGATTACCAAGTACACTCCATCTATCCTGTCCTACAATATGCACAGAGCTGGAGCTTTACCATACATCATTTTAGAAGTGTACAGCCTGGTCTTTATCTGTCTTAGGAAGAAATCTTCAAGTTGACCCAAGTTCAGAAAATGCCTCTAGGTATTACCAACACAGATTCCACCTCCAATTAAATACAAGCACAACTGCATCTATAATTGAATTTATGCATGCATCTATATATAAAACTCCAAATCAAATGGTTAAGCACATTAAAAAGAAGCATCATGACAGATATAATTAGTTATTACTCCATTTAACTCCATCAGTAATGTTAAAATCTGGGTCAAGGCAGAATGAAAACGCCACCAAGAGCCTGCTGCTCTGTGAACCTGCCTGAAGCCACCACTCATTTACACATCAACCCACCACAGTTCCCTACAGCCAGAGAAAGAAAAAGAGGGGGATGAGAAGAAGAGCTGGATTTTAACATGGATATATTCCTCAGCCCAGCCCATCTGACAGCACAGGACGCAGCAGAGGGACACGTCCATGCCAAAAATCAGTGCTGCGGGTTGGAAAGCTTTACTATGGCATTGTCACTCCGATGCTTGTGGCAAGATGGCATCACACACACTGACTCAAGCATGAACGGCACACTCTGGGTACGCAATTTTACTGTGACCTGTAAATTACATAGCCTGTACATTCTCTGCATATTTGAAACAACTCAAATGAATTGGTTGCAGAAAGGAAGCACTGAACCCATTGCACTGACAGTCCCACAGCCATGGAGTGACTCTCCCTTTCTGCAAGGGAACAAGCCTTGTAAGTTGGGTTAAATATGCACTGGCCAAGAGTCATTCCACAAAATGACCAACAGGATACAGCCACAGAAACTCACATAGTGCTACTTTTTCTTTCACTTTCAGAATTTTGAAAATTCTTAATCAAAAGCAATATGTGTTACACACTTCTGGGGATATCAGCCCTCCTGGTCTGCTCTGCCTGAGCAACAGCAAAAAAAAGTATTTTGAAGTGGAAAAAAAGCAGTTCCCAAGAGTCTGCAGGATGCTAAAATACAGCTGAATAGTGCAACACAAATATGGCATATGAGAGATAACTGAACCCAAATCACCCCAACTGCGTAGTCTCAGAAGGCCCAAAACAGAACCATCTTTTCTGTGGATTTAAAAGAAACAATGTTCATGGGCAGAAAGTCAAAAGATAGTGGATCTAAATCCCAGCTTTACTTGGGTTACCCTTTTTATGATCCTGAGCATGTCTATTCTCCATCCTGTATTAGTCTCCCCCTTAAACTCAGATGATAATGCCTGGCCAGTTTTGTCCTGAGCTTTGTTATCAACAGATGAAGATTTCTTTAGTTACAAGCAATCTTATCTATGCTTTCATTGGAAGCACTTAAAGATTAAGTACCAAGAAAAAGTCAACAATTTGCTTCCTTGGATATATTACTGACAAATGTCCCTCAAGATTCTGATCCTCTCCCCCAAACAGGAATGTGCTTTGCTAACAGCAGACACACACAGCAGCTTTTCACATGCACTGTCTGACATCACTGAGGTGAATCCTTCCCACCTCTCAGCAGTCACTGGGATGATCTCAGCCCCGCACGTGTGATGAGCATTTACATTTTATACATTAAAGCAAGCACATAATAGCCTGTGCAGTAATGTACTCGTGCCACTGAGCCAAGTCAGAAGCCAGCTCACGTCATTGTTGTGAGGAGAGCAGGGAAGACACCCAAAGAAATCATCCACCCTTTTAAACACTGCAAGAAAGGTCTGGCCCAGTGGTGAGATGTCATTCTAAGTAAGATGGCAAAGCAAGGAAGCACTTCAAAGGCCATGAGATAAACCAGAACAAAACATTAAAAGCTGTCTTCTTTCAGGGATCTACCCATTCACCTTGCAGGCACAAAGACAAAATGTTTTCATCTGGGGCCTGCTCAGATTTTTCAGTGTGATTAACAAAGAAAACAGAATATAATTTGTCACCACTAGATGAGTTTCTCAGCTTTGTTCAGCTACGCACACAGACGTTACAGGACAGTGTAAACTCTTTAAACTTAAATGAAAAGTACAATTCTAAACATTACTCACCATTTCTCCCCCCCCAGGATTTCTTTTTTTCCCCCCTGCAATAGTTTTAATTTTTTTAAACATTACCATTAGGACTGCCTGCAGATTTCCCATATGTCTCCCATTTATGCCCCATATGTTACCTACACATGTAAATCCTCTACGTGGTGCTCCCCTGATGGTACAGCCAAAGGTGAATAATGGGTTTTTTTGAACTGAATTTCAATCTTTTAATTGAAGCCCCCAAATAATGGTCTTCCTACTACAATTTCCTCCCCCAAATCCTTTCTGATCTTTGTTTTGCTTGCCGTGATACCCCACTACATACCCTTGAACACAGATACCCAATTTTACATCCAGATTAATAAAACTTTGTCATACAAGCTGAACTCACAGAAACAAACAGCTGAAACTGCTCCATACAGCTGCTCAGTTGTTTATTACAATTCTTTGGCATCTGTATGATCCACAACTGATTTATATGTATATAAATATCTATAACTATATACTGTGTATAGAAGAAAGCATATATTTACACACACACTTCATACTTTGATCAAAATATTGAGGGCCAAGCAGCCATCAGTCCCTGTACATCTGATTAGACACACGTCTATTGACTTTGTTACGACTGCACGGATTTAATCCACCTACTATGTAATTTATTGATTCAGATTTCTTAATGACACGTGGCTTACAAAAACCGGTACTTAAGTCAAATATACCTTACACGAAGGATACATTGTTTTATTGTTGACCAAAGCCTATCTAAGTACAGGCTGCTGGTAAGAGAGGCACTCCTGCCCTCTTTGCAGCTTCTCTGCATCCCTCTTCTTCAATACAAAAACCCATTTTTTTTCCCGGTAGGATTAGCTTTCAGCTCATCCTGTAGCTCCACAGTTGCTGGAGTCAACACAAGGGAGGGCCCAGAAAGTGAAGCCAGGGACTACAAAGAGAAAAAAAGAAACAGCACTCAGATTTTAGACTGACCTAAAATGACACTACAATTTCAGTCAACTATAAAACCACTGCCTTGCTACATAAAAATATGGGGAACTACTGTATCAATCGATCAATCAAATGCTCCCACAAGTGAGGCTCTGCCATCCATAAACTTCAGTCCTGCTTCCACCACCACTGATGGAAAATTTAGGACTCAGGCAAACCACTATCTTCACCTGTATTAATTCGACATTTAGGTTTATCCACTACAAAAAACAAGTTTGAAGACTCCACATTGTTTTACAAAGCTCAGGAATATTCTGGCTTTTTCTAAATATTAAGTATGTTTCTCGAGAAATATTGTTAGCATCACAACCAGAGTTTCTATGGTCTGATAAAACAGTAGCACTTTCTTCCTTCAATAATGTAACTTTACAGTGCAATCCCAGCTTTGTGAGGTCTGGAGAGGCAGTAAAGCAGCAAGAGAGAACAGAGAGAGGGACAGCACATGAGATGCTGATCCATTTTCCACATCACAACACCCAGTGCTTTTATTTCCCTAATCAGCAAATCCTGCAGGAAAGCTGGAAGCAGTAAGGAGGAGGAAAAACAAATCCAACAACTCTTCAGGCCTATGTCTGACTCTGCACCAGCAAAACTCTTCCAGCTCATTCCAGTTCTATCCATGGGATATTTATTACCACCTTTTCCAGCCTAGTGTAACTGTGCTTTGTGGCTATGGAAGTATCTTGTTAACAATTCTGAGACAAACATTACCTGCAATACATGAACTATAGAAATTTCTGCACTGAACCTTTACTTAATATATTCTAATGCTCACAGAGTTTTGCAGACTTCAAACTGATTTTAGAAAATATCTCCTTGATAAAAGGAGATATGGGCTTCAGAGAGCTGTCACTGATCTCCTAAGTGAAAGCAATTAAATGTAGCTATTTTAACACTGGACAATTCACATATTAAGACATAAATATTTACTGAAAACAATGGTCATTTCTGTTTTCTGAAGAATGCAAGATAAACACAATTCAACACAGGCGTGGAAGAAATCATAGCACATTCTGTCTGACAGTGTAGTGTATTTATAAATCCACAAATTCAACACAACACTGAGAAAAATCACACTAGGAATGGAAGGGGATGACTGCACTTGCAGCTTTTGTAGAACTTGGATGTACTCAGGATAGGACTAGATGAAATGGTGGTAAATATGTGAGAGTTGAAGAAATTTTCCTTACGCTTCCTTGGACATTGTTATTACAAGCTGCTAAGATAAATTTTGCAGAAGACTAGTGCAATTCTAGACTTTAGCTAATTTAAATTACACTGCCTATACTTTAATCAGAAACAAAGATTTACACCTCCTGCTAGAAGTATCACCAGAAGCCCTAATACTCGGATTTTAACAATTATCCAGAGATTTTCTAGCCCAAGATTATGTAAACTGTATCAACACATGTATCACGAAAGAGTCAAGTGACATTTGCAACAAACAGCAACACCTTGGAGCAAAAGAACAACCTTTTACAAGAAATGTATTACACAAATACACTGTAAACTAAATAAAAACTTACTAGAAGTATGCCTCCACTGTGGTTTGTCTCTGTTATGGAACCCAGACCTAAATAAACTGTTAAACACTTAGTGTAAAGGTATGCCAAACATTTCTCAGAACTTTCTTAAGGTCCCAACAAAGAGTCAACCTTTTTTTGCAAAATGAGGGCTAGGTTAAATATTTTATTTGGCTCCTTAAGATGGACTGAGAAGTTGGGCACTAGCTCCAGATCAGTTCTTGGACTCACATCAAACATTACCCTGTCATTTATCCAGTCAGTCAAAACAATGTTTTCCATCTAAACCTTTAATGTTTATGTCCTGAAAAACTGCTAATTGAATCCAGTTCTTGAAATCCATTTTTTAATCTATACCATCTAATTTAGAGATAATGAACAGAAAAGATAAGCGTTGAACAATGATTGCAGAATTAATACTATAAACATTCAAGCCAAAACAGAAGACTGCTAGTTTCATAGAGCCAAAGAAAATTAAGATTAAATAGCATTTGTCAGTTCGAGAATAAACTTTTAAAAACACTGGATATACAGATTCTTCTAATTCCAAACAGTTTTAGAACTCAAGAGTCCTCAAACTGCTTTTCCAATCAAAAAGGGTAATCAAAACCACACAGAACACTTAAAACTATCCCTAGCCAAGAACTGACAACATGTCAGCTGAATTAATAAAATTCAATGTTTTCCTTAAACATGTAAAGCTTCCTTACAACAAATGACCTTACGTGAAAAAACTCACAACTAGCTAAAGCAGAAAATGCCTCAAGCTGCTCAACTGGAGAAACAGGCCAATGTTTCCTATAAGCTTCCAATACCAGAACTGGTACTCAGCGGCTGCAAGAGCTGCTAACTCTGGAACAGTCCTAAAAAAGACAATTTTGCCTTCATCCCATGCTCTGTACACTCCCTTCCTAAAATACAAGATGATAAAAACCCCAAAAACATTGCTTAGGGTTGTACCTGGCTGACCACAGTGTGTAAAACCACAGCCTGGTTCTGGTCACAATCACACTCCCCTCGACACACTGATATTGTCACAGGCACAGTTTCATTACATGCTTAATCCTCCATAAAAATAAAGTATGAAACAAATCTGAACACAAAACACAGAGGTGAGAAAGACAACTCCCTAGACAGTACTTTCCATGCTTTTAAGTAAGACTACAGACCATTTGTAATGTTTCAAAGATAAGCAAGTCTGAGCACCCACTGCTCAGGGAAAGAAGTATTAAAGCACTGCATGAACACAGCAATAACCTGAGGAGAAAGCTACAAAACACTCTGTAAAAACAAGGCAGCACTGTTCAATGCAGCGGTCCCAGCTATGCTCATTTAAGAGTTTTATTTTCAAGTGTAATATGGAGCACTCACAAATCTCCGTGAAAACTAGATTACAAATCTAGTCCAAGTATTTCCAAAGTAAAACATAAGCAGATACATTTTACCTTTTCCTGTAAAAGTAACATACTTGGAAAAATCAGTATAAAAACATCTCTCTATATTAGGCATTAAACTGGAGATATTTCTCATGCACCTAAAGTAAATATAACAACTCTTTCAACATTTTTAAAAACATTTCTTTTGCAAGCTGGTTAGATACACTACAAGTAGAGATGAGTATTTACAGTGTAAAGCTATTCTTTTCTAATCGCTTACCTTTGTGTACTGATGCTTCAGGACACACTGTGTCATTTATGTGCTGGAGGACTTAACAATACTTTGAAGAAAAGAGCTAGTTCCAAGTGTCCTGTATTTTTTTAAAGAAAGCTCTAGCAGAACTTCCAATATTTTTTCCTCTAAACCTATTTACCTGGGGTTTTATATGGAAAAGGGCATCGTTTTAAGTATTTAAGACCAGACTGTTTTCCTTCCCAGCATGCAGGTGAGCCGTTTTTATGGTATTTTAAAACATCACAGGTCAAGTGGTCTTCTGGAGGAGGGCAGCACAAGGCACTTCACCCAAGAACTATGAACAACCATAGAATTATGGAATATGCTGAGTTGGAAGGATGATCGAGTCCAGCTCCTGGCCCTGCACAGGACACCCCGAGATCCCTCCCTGTCCCTAAGAGTGTTGTCCGGAGACTCCCTGAGCTCGGGCAGCCTTGAGGCTGTGACCACTGCCCTGGGGAGCCTCTTCAGTGCAAACAGTCTTAGTCGAGAAAATCGCATTAAAACCCCCTAAAAGCGACGTCAATAAACAAACAAAGAGATCAAAACAAAGAGTGTGACAGTTTCTTTCGAGTTTACGCCGAGAAGACGAAGGGAAAATAAACAGCAAAGTTGGGGTGCGGTGGCTGAAGTTCGCCCAGGCGGCTGCGGGGCCCGGGCCGGGCGGGCGGCGGAGCCCGGACACGCCGAGCCNGCCGTGTCCTGGGAGAGCTGGGGAGCGGGAAGGATGGGGGAATGGCCGTGTCCTGGGAGAGATGGGGATCGGGAAGGATGGGGGAATGGCCGTGTCCTGGGAGAGCTGGGGAGCGGGAAGGATGGGGGAATGGCCGTGTCCTGGGAGAGATGGGGATCGGGAAGGATGGGGGAATGGCCGTGTCCTGGGAGAGCTGGGGAGCGGGAAGGATGGGGGAATGGCCGTGTCCTGGGAGAGATGGGGATCGGGAAGGATGGGGGAATGGCCGTGTCCTGGGAGAGCTGGGGAGCGGGAAGGATGGGGGAATGGCCGTGTCCTGGGAGAGATGGGGATCGGGAAGGATGGGGGAATGGCCGTGTCCTGGGAGAGCTGGGGAGCGGGAAGGATGGGGGAATGGCCGTGTCCTGGGAGAGATGGGGATCGGGAAGGATGGGGGAATGGCCGTGTCCTGGGAGAGCTGGGGAGCGGGAAGGATGGGGGAATGGCCGTGTCCTGGGAGAGATGGGGATCGGGAAGGATGGGGGAATGGCCGTGTCCTGGGAGAGCTGGGGAGCGGGAAGGATGGGGGAATGGCCGTGTCCTGGGAGAGATGGGGATCGGGAAGGATGGGGGAATGGCCGTGTCCTGGGAGAGCTGGGGAGCGGGAAGGATGGGGGAATGGCCGTGTCCTGGGAGAGATGGGGATCGGGAAGGATGGGGGAATGGCCGTGTCCTGGGAGAGCTGGGGAGCGGGAAGGATGGGGGAATGGCCGTGTCCTGGGAGAGATGGGGATCGGGAAGGATGGGGGAATGGCCGTGTCCTGGGAGAGCTGGGGAGCGGGAAGGATGGGGGAATGGCCGTGTCCTGGGAGAGATGGGGATCGGGAAGGATGGGGGAATGGCCGTGTCCTGGGAGAGCTGGGGAGCGGGAAGGATGGGGGAATGGCCGTGTCCTGGGAGAGATGGGGATCGGGAAGGATGGGGGAATGGCCGTGTCCTGGGAGAGCTGGGGAGCGGGAAGGATGGGGGAATGGCCGTGTCCTGGGAGAGATGGGGATCGGGAAGGATGGGGGAATGGCCGTGTCCTGGGAGAGCTGGGGAGCGGGAAGGATGGGGGAATGGCCGTGTCCTGGGAGAGATGGGGATCGGGAAGGATGGGGGAATGGCCGTGTCCTGGGAGAGCTGGGGAGCGGGAAGGATGGGGGAATGGCCGTGTCCTGGGAGAGATGGGGATCGGGAAGGATGGGGGAATGGCCGTGTCCTGGGAGAGCTGGGGAGCGGGAAGGATGGGGGAATGGCCGTGTCCTGGGAGAGATGGGGATCGGGAAGGATGGGGGAATGGCCGTGTCCTGGGAGAGCTGGGGAGCGGGAAGGATGGGGGAATGGCCGTGTCCTGGGAGAGATGGGGATCGGGAAGGATGGGGGAATGGCCGTGTCCTGGGAGAGCTGGGGAGCGGGAAGGATGGGGGAATGGCCGTGTCCTGGGAGAGATGGGGATCGGGAAGGATGGGGGAATGGCCGTGTCCTGGGAGAGCTGGGGAGCGGGAAGGATGGGGGAATGGCCGTGTCCTGGGAGAGATGGGGATCGGGAAGGATGGGGGAATGGCCGTGTCCTGGGAGAGCTGGGGAGCGGGAAGGATGGGGGAATGGCCGTGTCCTGGGAGAGATGGGGATCGGGAAGGATGGGGGAATGGCCGTGTCCTGGGAGAGCTGGGGAGCGGGAAGGATGGGGGAATGGCCGTGTCCTGGGAGAGATGGGGATCGGGAAGGATGGGGGAATGGCCGTGTCCTGGGAGAGCTGGGGAGCGGGAAGGATGGGGGAATGGCCGTGTCCTGGGAGAGATGGGGATCGGGAAGGATGGGGGAATGGCCGTGTCCTGGGAGAGCTGGGGATTGGGAAGGATGGGGGGGAATGGCCATGTCCAAGGGGGAATAAGGGACTGGGAAGGATGTGGAGAACAGCCGTGTCCTGGGAGAGCTGGGGATCGGGAAGGATGGGGGGGAATGGCCAAGGTGGAGAGGAGAGGATGACAGAGAAGTTGTGTGGGGAGTTGGGACAGGAAAATCAGGGGTGCAAATGGGAAAAGGCATGGCAGGAGAATTCAGAGCCGGGCTGACGTGTATGGACCCATGCAGGAGTGCCGCTGATCCAGGGCAGCATTCCCCATGAACAGGGTGTGACAGACCAGCCCTGGAAACGGTTAAACTTTGGACCAATTTAGTTCTTATCTACACTGTGTAGAAATCAGCAGTTGGGTTCTGTGAACTGCCATTCTCAGAATCATAATGAAAAAATAAAAATGCCTTGCATCCATGCCATGTGGCCTAATGTAACTCCCACCCTGCAGGAAAGGTGACTCTCTGCAGAGTTTTCCCAGCTCTGCAACACACTTCTCATGAGGGGAGCTCCATCAAAGTCACGGGCAGCTTCCTGCAGGGCCAGAGGAGCGTCAAGGGTGGGAAAAGCTCCAGAAAAGCTACGAAGGTTGCCAGAGTCAAGGTTACCTTAGAAGTCTGAGCTAATACATCACACACCTACTCTTACTAACAGCCTTACTAATACTCTACTCGTTTGGTCATGTCACTGCTCTGGCTTCCTCCTGCTGAGGTAACCTGTGAAGTATTATCATGTGGGTAGTCAAAGATGAGGATCCAGCTATGGATCAGGACCCCAGCATGGGATGAGAAGATGACCTGTGCTTCAAAGAGTTCATCATGTGGCTTCTACACAGCCCAGGAGGTTTTCTCTCTGCAGTTGCACAGAGCTGAGCTGTAACCATGTCTGGAGTGGTCCCATCCTGACAGAGCTCGGGCCTTGTTAATTCAAACCTGGGGCATGGAACTGATTTTTTTTCCACTGAAGGCCTCGGAAGTGCAGTGTGGTTCTCAAAGCTTTCCTCCCATAAAATGCGACCTCTCCCACACTGTATGTGGGGACTCACTTCTCCTTCCTCCCAAAGTGTCTTAAGTGCCAGCTTCTTCCAGGTGGAGATTTCCAGTGCTTCCTGCAGTGCCTCACTGCTGTACCAGTGTCACTTCAGCGGGGAGCAGAGGGGTCCTGGGATCCCTTCCTTGGCCAGGGCTGTGCCTGGTCCCTGTGCCATCAGCTGTTTGACAGGAAACTAGCAAATGTTAGACACCAACCTCCTTCACAGCAGGCAGAGCACAAGAGAAAGCGTTGATTCAGTGCTTTGCCACTAGTTCGAAAGAGAATTTGAAATTATTAAGGTCTAAATTGCATTGACTACAAAACATGGGCACAGTATATCTACGGATTTTATGGCTTTATATTGCACTGAAACAGTTAAAAAGTTACTTTGTAATGGTTATGTAAATTCGCACACACCCCAAAGACATTCCCAGTGTCCTGATTCCTGCATTAAAAAAAAAAGAAGAAGAAGAAGAAAAATCAGCATTTGTAATTGAAGGTCATGCTAATAAAGTTCCAATCTGTTACAAATTCACATAGCCAGGTCATTATCCTTTTCTCAAACCAAGTATATAAAGCAAATGGCTGATGGTTTGCAAATATTGCATCATTACCTGGCCACTGCTAAACTGAACAGAAAAACAAAAATATAAAACTGCTTTTCACATACTTATTTCTAGATTTTTCCTAACATGATTATTCATTTCTGGGGTCTTGCAGTGCACTTTGGACCCAACATTCAATAATTCTGCTATAATTTGACAAAAGTATTTAATGTTATATTAAACATAGATTTCTCTCTACATGATCTTTTTCTAATGGATAACTATTGTGTCAGATATTAATTGAAATGCCAATATTTTAAAAAAACCCTGTTGGGATTAAATACAGTATTTCATTGTTCAGTAGTTACATGAACATTTTAATGCTTTCATTAAAAGTGGTTTTTAAAGGTCATGAAGTGTACTTGGTTTCAAACTGCTTTTCAAAAAGCAGCTTGCTGAACTATAAATTTTTCTAAGATTTTTGGACACGCTGCTCATCTTTCAGTGAAAATACTGTGATATATTGCAAGTGTTAGAGCATTAACTGCCAGCGGGTGTATTTGGATGACTATATAAAATGTACTGTCTGCAGGATGGCTACTACTGCTGTGCCCTTGCCTTTAATATGTGCCATAATTGATTTTATTTCTTTATTTTTAAACAACCAGCATGACTTGGGCATTTTTACAAATATATCCAAAGTACATCAGTGACACAGGGGACAGTCCTGTGGAGTTGGTGTGTATTTAACAGGGTGGGAGAAGAGGGGCTCCAGCTCCCATCAGCCGGGCAGGCAGGGCTGTGTCCCAGTTAGGTCAGGCCCGGGTCCTCTCGTGACAAATGTGGGGAGAAGGAGCTGGGTCAGGCTGCCCTTGGACACACAGAGGCACCAGGTGCCAGCTGCTGCTGCCTCCCTCCTCTCTTTGTACCAACGGCTGTGCCTTGGGTGCTCCACCGGTGTTTGTGTCCCGTCCTGTCTCCCACCTCTGCTGGGAAATGAGGATTTTCACTCCATGTTCCCCTCCCCTCCACTCCTGCCAGACAGGATTTAAGCTGAGCAGCTCCATGAGGGACCAGTGCAAGATCTGCAGTGAGCAGATGAAGGGAAGGCCAGCAGAGCACCAAGAGCTGCAGCAGTGTAGGGGACCAAAGATACCGACAGTCCCTGATGGTTGAAAGTGCTACTTTCCCAGCCAAGGAATCGCATTGGAATGTTATGATCCAGAGGTTCTTGAGCCAGCTCTGTCCCCCAAATTCTCAAAATATTCTCAGATTAACCGAACCGATGTGTCGCTGATCCTGCTTTTGGTTTCAGAAGCCAAGAGTTCGCAGTAAATTGTGTCTTTATGCAGTTCCATTTCGGGAGGCTTCACTGTGCAGGGCTGATCCTGTGAGAGGGACAAGGAAATATCATCAGTGCTGCTGACAAGAGCCCAGTGTTCCACTGCAGGCTGATATCACTGAACAACACATCCTTTCAAGATGAGGTAGCTCGCTGGGATCCGGAGGGACGGGAGTGCCTTGCATCACCCTGCAGATCATTTTGGATGACAGCCTTGCTGCTGGACTTGGGAATTCCATCCAGCCTTCTTCAGCCAGAGCTTCACAGCTGAACCAGCCTCTAAAGGATTGGAGGAAATGTGTAGAGAAGGGGCAAGGTCAGGTAACTTTAGGACACCAAGAGGGTTGTTGAAGAATCCATAAGGAGAAAATAATATAATAGTTGGTATAATTATGATATCAAAATAGTGATATTGGTATCATATCAGTGAAACTTTTGAAGAAGTATTTAGAAGTATTAAAATTTCTTCTGTTCCACAGCTGCACAAAAAAGGACTTTGATTTCTTGAATTTACCAAGAGGAAGAAAGAAAAAGTTTTGCTTTCACAGATAGTTCTCAAATGATTTCGTGGTTTTGGACACTGGGAAATGTGTACAAACATCTTTAACCAAGTAGTGTTCTTTTTTCAGAAGAGAATGGTTGTCGTTAACTTTTTAGAGGTGAGGTCCTCCCCATCTTTAGAAATGGAAGAGTATACTGGAAACTTGTTCCTCGGCATGTGGAATGTGTTCAAAGCAAATCAACATTTAAGAGTTACATTCCATTTCTTTCTGTATATACGTTTAATCACAGCACATTCCTTCAGCAGTAATGAGGGCTGGCTGGTATTATATCACATTCTTCCCCAGCTTCTGTAATGATATCAAGAAAGCAAGAGAGGTCTGCCCCTATTATTAAGATTTTGTGAGTAAATTAGAAGGTTAAAACTATTTTCCTGAGACCATTTTAAAAAATAAATATAGTTAAAATTATCTGGATTGTATTTCTTTTTACTAGTCATCGTTTACTAAATTTCCCAGAGCCTGACATGGTTGAATTATAGACACCACACCAAGAGACCATGGAGTTAAAGATGAGTTGATCAGTAGGGAATTACACCTCCATTTCTTCTTTCTCTATGACCTATTTCCATTGTGTGTGCAACTGATAATGCTAAATGCCTATTTTGCCACCTAATGGTGTAGTTCTGAGAAATAAAGTATTATAGCAGATTACACCTAGGCAACCCCAAAAATTTTTAAATTTATCAGGTTCAATTTTATCTAGAAAGAGAAACATTTGAAATATTTATGAAGTCTGTTCCCTTTCTTATCACATCAGTATTTTTTTCTTTTTTTCGTAAAACTTTGTTAATGTGGCCAAAACCAAAAATATAAAAATGAAATTGTGAAGAACGATGACTGTTTCTACCAGCAGTTTTCTCTGCCTCTTTGTTAATTTGCCTGATAACTCATTCTCTTTCAAAGCATTCATCAACGCCTTTGCTTGCAAAGGGCATTGTTCTCCTGGTCTGCCTCTTTGGCACAGGTTTTTCTTATAAACCTTCCCTCAGCCAGTCATAACTTCTTACTGTAGCTAAAGTACTTCCTGACTTCATTGCATTTCCATCACATTTTTTGTCCTGTTTCTGAATGGAATTCTGTCCTCCATAAGGTTTTCTGTTACCTTCCCTGCTGCTCTCCTGTACAAAAGCAGCAAACCCTACTGCAGTTATGTATAAAATGCTTCTGCATTTCAGGAATGAAGATGAGGAACAGAAAATTTCACTTTGTACGAGATCCCTTTTTTCCCTTTGCAGATTATGAAAATTGTCAGACTGAAGGATTATTTGTGTTGCTGATGAATGGAACAAACTACATTAAAGCATTGAGATGCACATGCTTAAATATCTGGTTTTACTCTGTCACTGTTGCTGCTCAGAGACAAAGAGAGTTAACCCAGCAGTGGAGGACAAACCTATCAGAGTTCTGGGATGAAGAAACATGTCTAGACAGGGGCTCTGGTTCTCACTAAGGCTCCCTTTGGCATGCAGAGACAATGTTTATGCAAGAGGTCAAGATTCAATCCATTTCTCAAGCTGGAGCTGGAGATGAGGCTTTTCAGGAGAAGAAACTAGGAAGGAAATCTCCACCCATGCACTGGCTACAGCAAAAGGGGACAGCAGCTTGGAGCAGAGACACCGTGGCCCTCTGAGAAAGGATGTGTCTTGGGGAAATGATGTGTCTCTGAAGGGAAATGACTGCAGCTGTGGCTACAAAAAAAATGCATGAGCTTCCATATCACAGGATTTTCCAGTGGTTAGTCACTAAGATAACTTTTAAGTCCATCCATCCAGAACAGATTAGTAACTGATGCACAGATATTCCATGCAGTTCTTTAGCCATGTTATTTCCTCATCATGTCCTGCAGGACAGCACTATCCTAATATGACTTTAGCAGAAGAAGAAAAGGGAGATTTTAGAGACAGGCATTGAACATGGAATAAATAGACGTGTCATGATTTATTACTAGACAGAGGCTGAAATCCACTTTCTGAGAGGGCTAAATCTGTCTTGAGAAACCATGTCCTGGTGCCTGGGCAAAAGGCTGGAGATGACACCAGTGTGCCAGCCCAGCCCCTTGTCTAGCTCATGTCACAACAGTTCCTGCTGCAGGATGTGTCTCACAGCCCAGAACCCAGGGGCAGGTGCTGCACAGCATTTTAATAGCCCAGCATACAGGGCAGAGCCAAGCGTCAGTCTTCGAGCACAGTGATGTATCTTAGGCCTAAAATACATTCCCTGACTTGTCTTACATCCAAAATTGATGAGACTGCTGACTTGAAGTACAAAAATCAGCCTCCAAAGGTCTCTGCCTGAAAAACATTTCCTTTATTCTTCCATTATTTCCACTTATTTATCCATAGAACACTACCAATAATACAATTTCTTTGTCTGACTCTTGGACAACTGGTTTTGTCAAGTGCTTTGACAGCTCCGTGCTAAATATTCCAACTGAAATTAGAGGTTTCCTAAAGAACCACATGTACCCTTGTGCAACTGCTCTGTGCAACTTTCTCGTGTTGTGTTGTGAATGAAGCAACTGTAGAATCTCATTTTTCGATTTCCTTGGCTGATACAGAATAGGTTCCTAGAAGACCTTACAGAAGAAGACAATTGGAAAACAATCTCCTCTGAGTGACATGTATCAAGAACTTGGTTTACTACTGTGCCACAACATCTGTCTGCAGATAGACTCTGATTCAACTTGACACGGTGTGTATTGTCCCAGTGGAACAGAGCTCAGACAAATGAAGTGTTTTGGGGAAGAATCTCAGCCCAAATAAGTATTTAAAGAGTTGATATACAGCACAGTTTTAACCAAGCCATATTATTTAACCACTAAAGGAATATCAAACCTTCTTCAATCTTTCCTATTCCCTGTGACCCACCATCAATTTGAAATAATGATTTTGTCATCTGCAAAAGGTGAGCTGTAAAATCTCCTAAACTGCAAATCTCTGAGTTTTAATTACAGTGATGATGCTGGGAGCAGGGTGCCACTGCTGGGAATGCCAGAAGCTGGCTCGGTCCTGCTGCTATAAACTCAGCCTTAGCCCCTGGTGATCAGCAGTGATGCACTGCCACGTGTTTGCCTTATTAAATCAGTCCTCGGTCTGCCTGGGTAACACCCAGCTTGCATCATAACCTCTGCTTAATGCTTCAGGAGAAGAAACCAATGTTCTGTGATGCACCTTCCATCCATGCAGCCATGGCAAGCAGAGCAGCTTTCCTGGCTCCCCCAAAGCCCTGCAACCTTATCTGATAAGCCTTAATTCTGTGGCATAATTAGCTGGTTCTCACTGGCCATCGTGACTTCTCCAAATATCCAGAGATTAACGTTCCAAGCTTTACAGAATTCCACATGTCAGGGGTTATGATGAGGTTTAAGAGAAGCAATTTATCCCATTTTAACCTGTTGCAGGGACTGTGGCTGTTAGAGACAAAAGCAGCTACAGATAGTCAGGAGGCTGGCAGCAGACTCCTCTCATGTTGGCAGGGAGAGCATCTTGGAGCAGTGTAAGCCATAAAACAGCCCCCACCTCGTAGTTCTGATTTTCTCTGTTTCTTCAAGAAAGTGGAAGTTTTTCCATGTGTCTTGCTCAAGTTACTTCCAAAGCTTTCCATTCAAGAGACAAGATTAATTCCAGGAAGTATATCAAATTATAACAACATTGTGTACTCCTGCAGGTAGCTGAATCTGCAAGGTTGAAACCCAAAAATAGCTCCCAAAGCCTTAACCCCACGGGATGATTATTTTCTGCCATGGGAAGCAGGCACTAAGAGTCAGATGAGCTGTCTCAGACTGCAAACCACATCTACTCACACTTCTGGGAAGTGCTGAAAGGAGCCCAGGCTGTCCAGCTTTGGAAACTCTCTGCTTTGTCTTACATGAAGCCTGGAGACATTTATAAACACGCTACATGAAAACGAAATCCATAAATAAGCTCAATCATGACACAAAAGTATTTGCAGGTTCAATAAACTCAACAATCCCTCTTTTTAAAAAGAAATCTCATTCCTAAAACTTTCTGAACTGCAGAAATGCCTAACCTATCCACAGGCTGTTCTGGCTTCCTTTGTGCTTTCTTTTAACAGAATCACTCACAAGTCCAGTGTGAAATCAATTTGAGAGGATTTAGGATAAAGTTATCTCTAAAAATACCTCTCAAATATTTCATTTTAAAAGTTACAAAGCAAGTTTTTATGCCAGATAAGAGGAGCACAGATATTTAAGTAGGTTAGTGGGTCTAGTGAAGTGCTAAAAGTAACCTAAAGCAAAACCTGTCACCATGTGTCTTGAATCATTCCTTTATTCCTCGCTTGAAACCTTTTAAAATAGAACTGGAGGAAAGGTGGTTTTCTCCTTTTCTTTTTAGCAATAGAATTCAGGGGCAACGTGTCTAATTAGGCAGTGTGTCTAATGAAGGACGGGAGGGGTTGGCTCTGCAGTCAGATATAATCACCCTGCAGGCAGGCACATCCAGCCCCTCTGTGCACAGGTACTCGTTCACTGACTGCAAAATTCAGGGGTTTGGAGCAAGTGTCATCTCTCATTTGTTCTGCAAAGCACTGCACAGTTGAATTTGTAGCAACCAAACAAACATTTGAATTATGTTGCTAGAAAGACATTATGTTCCAATTTGGGTCTAATACACAGAAGGTTGGCTATGAGGAAGTAAGCTTTCCCCTTAGTTAAAATGCTTTTTTTTGGTTTTTTGGGATTTTTTAATATCATGTTTATTCCTGGGTTGCTTTTTTCTGTTTGTAACTACAGCACAGTGAATTCTGTTGACAGCTGCAAATCCACTGTGCAATACAGCAGATCAAATTTTGTGTTCTGCAGCAGAGTAGGATATCTGCATGTGCTCTTGGTTGTACTGAACAGAGAAGTTTTTAAAGACAGTTTAGACAAAAGCTGCAGGAGTGGGTTAATCTGATTTTTTTAAAGTAGTTTCTAGGATAATTTGCTATTAAAATTTGGGTTATTAAAAATTATTAGATCCCTACTGTCAGTCTCCCTCAATCCCCTCTGTTTTTCCTTTCTGACTTAGTTTACATCTTGCAGAGTTGTTCGCACTCCCCCTCTGCTTACATTTTCCTTTCCTAATCCCTGTCTGGCCCCAGACTGCAGGTGTTGATATACACTGAAGTACAGATGGGGTAATAGCTTCAGTTTAAGGAGCTACATAAACCAGTATTTGTACACAGAGGAAAAATTCCTGCTCAATTCAAGTCAAGTTTGCAAAGCAGTTCTTCAGAAGTGGAATGTGGCTGTCGTGCCTGTTCCATCCCCCTGCCCTTATTTCCCTACACTGGTAATGTTCTCTCTCTTGTAAGTTATATGAAATGCAGCAATGGGCTTTTTTTAGCCATTAGGGGAAAGGAAATGACATATGGAGAGAATTCAAGTCCCTCCTCATTCCTAGAGAGTCTATCCAGAAAATCAGTGTGCTGAGCTCCATCCAAGTGTCATTTCCTGCTCAGAATTGGGAAGGGGAGCTGGAGGTAGGAGGAGAGATGGATACGTAACATTAAATTGCTGCTTCTGATTAACAGCACATTCTGCACATGATTTCACAGTGTTGCTTTGAACAGAATTGAGCCTCTATAGCCCAAATATGTGTAGCAATCCGCTGATGAAAGAGCTATTTTTACATCTGTTTCATATAGTGGGTAAAAATGAAGTGATTGGGATGGTGGAAATGTGCTTTGGAGATTACTAAAGATTTTCTGATAACTTTGTACCTCCAATCTTCCATATGCCCACAGAACATTATTAATACTCCTGGTGGTACAGCTATTTTACCCCTGTGAAGCTTCACACAAAGCAATCTGTTACAGAGAAAAAAATTAGGCATCTTTCCACTATTTTATGTATATATATAAATATATATATGTATGATGCAATGGTTTATCTATATATAAATAAATCAGACTTTCAAAAGATGACTCTGTAATTTTCATTTCGCATTGCAATGCAAATTGAGAAAGATATGAAATAAAGGAGAATGATTCCTCCTTACACTGCCTCATTTGCTGAGCTCATAGGTGTGATCCAAACTCCCCCACAGTGAAGTCAGTGCCATCAATTTTGCTTTCAGTGTGTCAGTCAATCGAAACTGTTCCTGATACATGACTTACACATCATTTCTGGAGCTGACCCAGTGTTTTATTTAAATGATCAGCACAACATTTTGATATGGTGAAGCAAGATGTGCTTGGTAAGAATTAATAGAATTTTTCTCCATCCTGCTTTATTTTTTCTCTCCCCTCCTCGTCCCTTTAAATCCCAACTTCACTTCCCTCCCACTAATGACACTCCCTGGGGCAGTGGGTGAACTGCAACCTGGAAAGAGGCCACGGCTCTTCCACGAAACCTGCTGGCTTCTGCGGAAGAGCGTCCATTTCCTGGAGCCAGTCTGAGACAGACAGTGCTCTGCAGTCAGGACCAGGACTGGAATCCAGCGACCCTTAATCCATAGGAAGTGCTATGAAACTCACAGCAAATCAATTCTCCCTCAGCTGTCCACAGGCTGAGTTTCTGCCCGCCTCGTGTCAGTGCCATTCCCTGGATCAGTGAGAAGGAAGTGTTTTACAAACACAATGGACAGCTTTGCGCACTAGGAGCTGGAGTGTTCTCGGGAATGGTTTTCCCTGAAATTTCCAGTTTCAGGGGCTGCAGCCCTCCCAGCCTACGGAGAGGGTCCCCTAACTCCCTCTTGGCCTTTTTTCCTAACGTTCCTCTGAAGGCCAAAGGGTTCATGTGTTTGCTGTCAGGTTTTAAGTGAAAGTCCCAACATTTTCCTCTATAGGTCAAATGTAACTAGACACAATTAACCTGCATTAATTACTTCTGTTTTGACTAACAATGCCTCTTCCCAATTTACACACTTTCCAAAGTTTAGACCTGTACTTAAATCTACATCATACTTTATCACAAAAGAACTTCAATACTCCTGGGATAATCCTATATTCAGCAAAAGGATAACTGTGACCAGAGGTGCCATGGGTTAACTACAGGGACGGACATCAGGATTCCCAGGCTCCAGGTGAATTCTGCCAGCAACTTTCTGAATGTCTGTGGATAACTTTCTTGTGTCGCAGTTTGCTCTGCTGTAAAATAGATTTAGAAGCAGAAGAGATCTGTGAAATATTGTTGGGTAGTGAATTCCTTTTCCTGCAGAGCTACAGCTGCTTCTTGCTCCTGATACACCACTGTGGTTCTGTGCAATTTAAATCATTCTGGATAGAGCAGCAGAAAGCAGCTTTGCTTAAGAGAATATTTCAGTCTAATTCACAGGAAAGGAAAAAATAGATTTCTACTGATTTAACCATTTCTAACTTTCCCACAGTTTAAACTGTTCTTCCTGCAGGGGACAGTGAACAGATGTGCTACTGAACTGCAGAGCTGCAAAGTCCCTGCTCTCCTTCCACAGCCTGGCACCTTCGGGAACAGCAAATGGAACAATCAGCCAGGCAGCATCTGCTGCCATCAGAATTTCAGAGGCAGTTACGTCTGCTGAGATGTCAGACTGCAATCTTACCATCACTCCACAGATAAAATAGCATTAGCAACAACTGCATTCCAAGCCAGTTGATGTCAGCAGGGGTCTGTTATTGTTGCTCTCAGCACAGAGGAGTTGGCAGACTGACACACAGGCCACCAGACATTGATTCCAGCCCTTGTCCTGAAGGAGGCATTTGACAAATAAAGAGGATGAGCTCTTAAATCTGACTGGGCTATGCACAGAAAAAAGTCCCCCCTCAAAACCAAACCAAAAACGAGAAGCAATAATAATTCTCCTCTTCCTTTTTGCTCCTACCACTTTTTTGAAGCTAGAGACGCGGTCTCACGGGTGACTGTGATTCTAACCTCAGAAATAGTTTGCGTTTTCTTAGAATAAGGGGTGACTCACCCCAGTCACTTACTCATAATCATTGTAGATTGTTGCTTGTGGACATACATGCTGCCAACAGGGCTCACTGGTGGATAGGCTGAACACATTTTTCTTGGATAAAAACAAAGTCTCAGTCTCCAGAATGTTAATTATTAAGCCACTGAGCTGTCAGGCATCTAAAGAAGAATGTGCAGTACTCTATTATTAACACAATGTATTGGGTAAATCTGAAACAAGTAATACAGAAAAAATTAAGCAGAGATAACACTATTGAACAAGTGTTCTGCATTTACTATATACAGAGACAGGAAAGCCAAATTAATTACATATGCTAAAGAGCAATTAAAGGAGTTGTGTTTTTAAGTAACAGTGCTTTGATTTTAAAGGGGCTTTTAAAATGTTGTACCTTATAGTCGACATTTAACCTGGTTAAAGACTTGGGAGTTAGCGCACACAGATGTTCTGTGTAACCACACCGAGTGCCCCGAAGCTGCAGCTCGGCGTTTTTGCCCAGGAAACCGGAGCAGAAGCCGGAGCGGACGGCACCGGAGCGCTCCCGGCGGGACCAGCCCGGCCCGAGCGGGGCCGGGGGCGGCA
>WEIT01040317.1:54176-78932 GCA_013389985.1 Dryoscopus gambensis | reverse complement strand
GGCAGTGCTCCCGCCTGCGGCCGCCGCCCGCTCCGGGGTTCCCGCCGGCGGCTCCCGCTCCCCTCCGGGCATCTCCGGGAGAGCCGCAGCCGGGGGAACTCCCGGGCCACGGCGCTGTCGGTCTCTGTTTTGCTCAGCCCCGCTGGGAAAGCTTTTCCATCTCTGCTGCTCGAGCATCCTGGGGCTGCTGGAATGCTGGGAATACTCCAAACATCACTGCTGGGCTCCTTATGGAGATCCTGTCCAGTTAAAGAGTCTGGGGAAACAGTGCAGACACAGCCGTACACGAATGAGGGTTGAATTACGCCGCCAGCTCATTCAACAGAAAAATCCTTGGAATACAGGTCTGTGGGATGCTCACGTGTGTGTATCCGTCCATCCCTCCATCCATCCTTCCATCCATCCATCTCCTCCTCCTCCCTCCCTCCCTCCCCAGTGCAAGCACTCACACTCCAGCTTCTCCTGCTTGCTGCAAGTACCTGCGGGTCGCAAAAGGAATGTAGGAGCCCTCCTCTCTCTCATCCTCAGTTTACAGTCCTGTTCCCATAATAGCTATCTTGGGATACTTCTGGAATTAAAATGTTTCAAATAACATTTGAAGTCACCCCAAGACACAGAGGAAAACAAGGATTAATAAGTGCTGCAGTAGAAATGTAACTCCTTGAGTAACAGATGTGGTGAAATGTCATTTATTTTCCACACTATTCTGGTGAATTTTCTGTATCTCCACCCATCGCTGCTGGAGACAAAGCCCTGAGCTTTTAGGAATCCTATTGAAATGCTTAATTAAGGCAGGACAAAACAAACTGCTTAAACTAAGCAACACAGAATCCCATGCCACAGGCATTGCTGAGAGTTAGATTTTCTGTCAAGGATGGGTTTCAGAAGCCTTTCAGTGCTTTTATGGAGTTTTAAAGTTGTTCATTGTCCCTTAAAATCATGAGCAGCTTCCACAGCACCCGGCAGCAGCTGGTGAGTTAAACTGTGACAATGGAAATCTTGTGTAGCAATAAGGTCACTTAGAAATAAGCCCTCTTAATTCAGTAATCCAAATCAGGGTTGGCTTGGTGTGTGAAAATTTGCAGAGTTCTTCATGTTGGCAAAGAGAGATTTAAAAATAAAGCTGTATGGGATCAGCAGAGCTTTCCCTTGGGCTGGACAGTCACTACTGCATTTTTTCAATCTGAAAAGAATCACTGAAACTGGTTCCTTAAACTAAAAGAGATTAGCAGCTGTATCACTGGAGGTGGCCAGAAATCCCCAGATCTATTCCATGGCCATGCACATCCTTTCCAGACCCTGCATCCCAGGGGTTTGGTGTGTTCCAGCACGTTCCAGTTCCCGTCCAGAACGCAGTTCTCCATAGCCAGGAAAACCAGACTTGTTCCCTATGATTTCTCTCTACAGAGCGCCATAGGAGGGCAAGACTCTCCCCAAAATAAAAACCTGCTGCCAAAAGCACGCCCGGGTGTGTTATTCCCAGGACACAGGTGATGCAGCCGGGAGTTGTGTCCCGATGGGAAGGAGCACATTCCTCCCAGGCAGGGCTGGTGGAGGCAGCAGCTTGGTCTTGCTCCAGTGGGTTGTCCAGTGAGTGATTCCCGTTTCCCCTCAGGCTGCCTCTCATTAGCATGAATCGGGGGAAGGGCATAAAAGACTCCAGTTCATTTTGAGTCTGGAAAAACTTCACTTCAAAATGACAACTCAACTGTTCTTGCTCCTCTGCTTTGTCATTAGATCATCTTCTGGTAAGTCTGTTACCTTCGGAGCGGGGCTGGGGCACATCTGCCTTGGGAATCAGGGGAGGCTAAAGACATTCCTATGAATTCTTGCCTGGGCAGCCCCCCAGGCTGTAGCCTTTTCAGCCAGGGCTCAAGAAAGAAACATTTCAACGTGTTTATGGGATGGGAATCTAAATTGCAGTATTTAATTTGTCAGCATCGGGAAGAATTAAGAGCACCTAGCAGAAGCAGGCAGGGAGCTGGTGCTCTGTCCTGCCAGCCGTCAGTGGCAGGTGAAGTCGGATTTGCTTATGCATCAGCTGTTTTTATAATTTGTATGTGACCTTTCTCTTTTATTCCCCTTCACCTGTAACTCCAGGAGGCTGACTGACTTCAGCATGCTCAGTGTGCCCTGTGTGCCTGCAGCAAGCTGTCCTGAGTGGATTTATTTGGGTTTTAGTGCCTCACTGACAGAACAGAAATAACATTTACATCTGTTCCACTGGGATTTGGTTATGTTGCAGTCATATCTCTTAGGTTGCAAGAACTAGACAGGAATATGCTGGTAAAGGAGGACGAACCTCAAGGTTCTCAACAGATTGAGTAGAGAAAAATGAACTATTTCTTGATACAATCCATGACTGGGAAGGCGTGATAAAGCGGTAGAAAAGTTTATTTACACACCCAAGTCTGAGACACCTGTTCAGAGGGCACAGCTTCATAGGGAACCATCTCCAAACCTCCTGTGCCTGCTGCTGTCTGCAGCTTGGACTTCTTCCACCCGTCTCTCCATGGACATTCTTTTGACTTTACGTGTGGCCAGCCCAAATATCAGGGAATCTTTCCCATGACAGCAGCTGGTGAGAGCGCAGGGGGAGAAGTGGCAAGGTCAGCAGTTGAGTCAGTTATAGGAGATAAACCGGGACGTTGTTCATCTGTGTATGTCAAATCTCTCTTTTCACACAAGGAGCTGGGAGCAGCCTCCTACACAGAATAACCACGGCTGTGAACACCACACAGAGGCTGTGTGTGGGTGAGCTGTGTGAAAACTCTGCTGGCTCACTCCAGGCACGCAGGGAAGGACTAAAGGAAAAGGAAAATGGACCACCAGGGGAAATTTCTCTCCAGCTAGGCTAAACATTTTAATCATTTTGCTTTGTGACGTTCAAGGGATCAAGGTGAAGGTATAAATGAAAGTGTAGGTGATTGCCCAGCTTGTGTGAACAGTGCCATTAAGTTATTTTTTCACTGGATTCCCAGACACTTCCTCTCTTTCTCAACCCTTGTCCTCTCAAATTAAGCAAAGCCATGAAATAATTTTTACTCAGCAGCACTAGCCTAATTACTGCTACTATATACTCCATAGTGCACCTCAAAGAGCCAAAACTGTGGGTAAAGACCTTTCCAGTAGTGTCCAAAGCTGCCGGAGAGTCTGGATGACACTGTCTGTAGGCATCCCATGGATGGGAAAACCAAACAGTTCTGCTGTCATGGTCTTTTAAACAAGCATCCCAAATGGCAACGTGAACCTTGTTTCCTCAGATGCTCCCTGGAGATTCAGGGGTTTGAGAAAAGGGTTTGTTTTTAATTTGCAACAATAATAAAGTAAAAATGCAAATCTCCTGTTTTGCTCACACAGCTGCGTTCCCTGTACTGGGCCTTCCATGTTTGAGTACAGAGGAACGAGGAGCTCTACTGTGGTTCATCCGTTGAGCAATTTACCAGTTTTTTCTCTTATTGTTGGAGGCCTCACGGATTAGAGCCTCAAACCTTCCCGTTCTGAAGCACGTGGAATAAAAGACTTGAAACGCTGATTTTTCTCTCTCCTTTTTCGTGTGTAGGATCCCTGCCCTATGTTGAGAAACCTGGCCAGGCTCTCAGCAAAGATGTTTTTAGTTCAGCAGCTGCTGCTCACGGCCAGGTGAAAGTGCCAGCCGGGGGCACGGGCAGTGCCAGCGGGAATGCCAGGGCAGGCCGGCTCCCGGGAATGCCTCCCGCCCACCTGCAGCAGCCGAAGCCCCCGGGAATCCTCTCCCTCGCGTCCGACAAGAAGAAACGCGCCGAGCCTTCCCTGGAAAACAGCACTGGGCTGAGGAAGCGGCGCCGGCAGCACGGAGGGGTCCTGCCCTTGGAGACCCCGGCCCAGGGGCCNCGAGGCCGCCAACAGCGTGTGGGCTCGCGCCCTCCAGGCCGCGCCTTCCCATCCGAAGGTGACGTCCCTGCTGGAAGCTCTTCATTTTCCAGACTCCGGAACAGTGGAGTCAAATGATCCTGACACATCGCACCGCTTCAACCGACCAGGGAAGGCAACCCCCTATAAACACCCCGAGCCCTTCACGCGGATCCCCAAACCCTCCTGGGTCACCAACCGCTGGTCACCCAGCTCAGCGTACCCGGGTGTGCTCAGGAAAGGTAAGGGACAGGCTGCCCAGAACTTCCCACAGGCTGGGGGGCACAATGGGACGAGAGATCCCCAAAGGGCCCGTTGCTGTCCCTCAGTCTGTGTTCCTGTTGCAGATGGTGACAAGGAGAAGGTGTGTCTGACCGAGTGCAGGAAGGAGCGCGATGAAGTGGAGGCCTTTTGTGCCAGTGAGTTTGGTAGGTGGTGTCCCCCTCATCCCACAGGGACAGAGCACCTTCTGTCCACTTGTCACTGATACTGCACTTCTGCTTTTAAAACACTGTGATTAAGATACAGTAAGTATGTTAAATAATTACCCAGTATTCAAAAAGGACCCATCACAGCTCTTCATAAACATACTTACCTTACCCTTTCCCTACCTTGGGCCAGTGCTGCCCTTTTTTTTGTTTCCTCTGGAGGAAGAGTGTCCTTGGGACTGGTCAATGGAACTGAAAAGACCAATTGTTTTATATACTCTCAGATTAAACATTGCAGCTGGGTTATTTATCTCTTACTATTTAGAGCAAGTTTGATTTTGGGGATTGAAGTTTGAAATTAAAATAAAATGGTGAACCAAACAGAAACAAGACTGTGATCCTCTCTCTAGAGAGGATTCTTCCTGGAGATTCAGTGTCTTTAATCCTTGTGTCCACGTTGATGTAACTAAAGGCTGCAGGAATCAGCCTGGTATTTTTGTACAGACTGTTTAAGGACAAGCATTTTCTGGCTGAAACCCTGCCTTGTGCTTACGAAGTTGTGAAACAGATACCAACTTTTTCTCACAGTATTTTAAGAGATAAGGAAAATACAAGCCCAGTGGTAACAGATGTTTCCATTTGTAGAACATAAACACGTTAGGAGACATCTGTTTTCTCTAAATGGAGAAGTCAGGAAGTGCTTTCTACAAATGCTGCCCTGCTTTGGTTTTTACCACTCTCATGCATTCCTGTCCAACGTGGGCTTCACAGCAACCTGACCTCCAAGTGTTTCAGCCCTTAACCAACAGCAGCCTTGTTCTGCTCCTAAATTGAAAAGACAGGTAGGAAAAAGTCTGAGCAACAGGTGAGCCAAGGTTCCACAGCAGTGATCAGAGAGCTTTTCCTCTCTTCACATTTACAGTGCAGATAAAAGAATAAATGACTGAATCAGAGTTCTCTCCCCTGATGCAGGTATAACACCAGGTGCAGTCACTCCACTACTATGTTGCTGTTTTCCCATTCCTGCATTCAGCTCAGCACTTGCCAGAGCCAGAAACTGGGAGAACAGCATGAAGTGATTGTCTGAGCTCCCAACACAACTTCCTTGGTGCCCTTTTCTCTTGGTATAAGGGCCTTTTATTTCAAAAGCCAAAGTATTTCGTTACCAGCTCGGCTTTGTACTTCATTGGAAAGTTTTAAATTTGAAAATTTTACTTTGTTAGGTAAATATGCCCACTTCTTATATATCAGGATAGAAAATGGTACTAAACCCATCACTTTCTTCACTAAGAAACATCTCAGACCTGTAAAGACCAAGGTTTGCAATGCAGCAAAATTTCAGGCAATCACTTCACCAAACATGATTATTTGAAGCAGTTCCTACTGCCCACTCCTGAGCAAAAGGATTCCTGCTGACACTTCCTTTACAGCATTTTAAATCACAGCCTTCACACATACCCTGAACATTGCCACGATATAAAATCTGATCCTTTTTTCCCCTCTCCCTTAAAACAGCAGTGAATGGCATTGTTTATAACCTGGAGAGCCTGGGGAACGGAGTCCGCTGGATTACCCTCTTGGTGGACAGTGATGGATTGTACAAGATGAGCCGCCTGTATGTCACTCCTGACGCCGCCTTCTTCCGAGTTCACATCCTAGTTGTGGATACTTTAAACTGCAGTAAACCGTGTCCAGACTTTAAACTTGGTAAATCACTCCAGCTAAATCCATTCTGCTATTCCTCTGCATGCGCTGCAATCTTAGTCTGCCCTACTTTAATAGGCTTAGCCTGGGCTGTTGGGAAAATTTGGAAGAAAAGTATTTACTCAAAGTGGAGGCCTATTTCCATCCAAGTTTCTCAAAACTTTCACAAGAAAACCAACTGCATGAAGAAGTCAGGTACCAGCGCAGCCCTTTCTTAACTTTGTCCAGTTCCAAAACAATGACAAATTTTCAGGATCCCTAAGACAATACAAACAGGAGTTTAAGCTGGTGTCTTTGTAAGTAGTTCAGTTTTCCTTCTAAGTGCAAGTTTATCGAATACCAGCATTTCCCCCAGCTGTAAATCATCATTTCCATGCCAGAGCTCAGGGTACCGCTGTAGAAGCCCCATGTTCAGGATGTTTCCACAGGCACAACTTCACGCCTGTTCCCCGCCCTGGGACCCTGGGAATGACCTCCACTCCCTGTGGCTCAGCAGCCCCGTTTATTTTGTTGTTATTGTTGTTGCAGGCAGCAGGTACATCGTGATGGGGCACATCCACCACAAGCGACGGCAGGTGCCCGCCGAGCTGCTGCCGGCCCTGCGTGGGCGGCTGCGGCCAGGGGACGGCTGGGTCGGGAGCAGCAGCAGCTACGTCAGAAGATTCAACAGGAAAAGGGATCTCAGGGTGCGGGCAGCGCGCTCCAAGTGCCCGTAAAGCTCCGGGGGCTCCATGCAGGACGTGGGAGCAGCGGGATCCACACTCAGAGCACACCTGGCCGTGGGCAGCGCTCCTGGCTGGAACCGGCTGCGATCCAACCCCTGCTTTTGTGCTTCAGCAAACACTGGGTGCCTCGAGCAGGCACCCCTGGTGGGGTTTAGCACAGAATACAGTCTAGGGAATGTTAACTGGCCATGAATTTGCTCCAGCTGCTTTCAGAGCCACAGGTTATGGTAGCTTCCCCTGCTGCAGTGTGCCCCGAATAATCTGTAGTAACTGTAATGCAAAATTCTGGCAGCTTCGTCCTCGTTAGCACAACCACTGCACTTTGAACCCTTCATCTTGAACACATTAGATGATACCATAGCTTTATCTGCACAGGATGTTCACTGTGCTTTCACAGTTCTGCCTAAAGTATCACATGCATTTGATTTCAGAGAAACCAACACCACTAAGTACCATCTATATTATTTTTGCTTCCTCAACCAAGTCCATGGTACTTCTGAAAACTACACCATTCTTCCAGCAGAGCTGGATGTTCACACAAAGCATAGAGTGTAATGATTTGAGTATATGAACACCCTGACTGAAAACAAAGCAAGAACTGCACAACACAAATGCCCAGCTGGGTTTACAAGCGCCAGCACAGGGAATGCAAAAGTGGCAGGGAATGCAAAATGAGCACAGGCTGCACACACTGGGTGTGCCTGGGCATTTCGTCCCAGAGCTGGACTGAATGCCATTCCCCAGGAGAAGTATTGCCAAGCTTGTACTTGCACATTGCTAAAGTTACTTTTTAAATCAAAAAGACAGTATATTAGTACTTTTAATGTGGTGGAATTGAGACGTTTGTTGTTCTCTGTCAGTATTTGCAGATAATAAGTCTGTAAAAGAAACTAATAAAATGCACATGAGGTTCTGCTTTCACTGTCTTCTGGGTTCCGGAAGACCCAAAAAGCTTATGTAATGATATTATACAAAGGCATCTCCTTTTGTGACAAGTTGGCTGAGGACTTGATACATATTTCCATTAAATGTAAAAAATGCAGTGCAGCTTAAAACCCCACACATGCAGTGATATGATGCGACCTGCCACAGGAAGCAGTGGCTTCTACAGAAGCGTTTTCTGTTTTGAAACAAAGCCAGTTCTGACACACTGTACTTGTCACACACTTCTGCAGCTTTAGTGTCACTGAAAAGCCACAGAGCAGGGGATGGGACAGGCCACGCTGCATTAAGTATTTTTTGATATGGAGACAAATACCACGAGCAAACATCCCGTATTTGGGACCCAAAAGGCTCTCACTGGAGGACAGAAATGTACTCATAGCATGAGTCTACCTAAAAAATACCCTGTCTCACTTTTGCTGTGTGAAAAACTTTGCACGGAGCACAGCGTGGACTGATGGAATTTTCCTGAGAGAATCTGAGGGGGTTTTGATTTGGCAGAAGGACTGTTCTGGCAATGAATCAAAGCTCTGGAGTGACTGCGAGGGACAGGAGGAGGAAGGGCTACATGTGCATCTCGAGTTTCTTTGTTTCTATTTTCAGAGGAAGTCCAGGGACTAAGCAGCAACTCCTCCAGACATCCCCCTGCCCAGAGCAGCAGCCAAGCCCCATTCCCGTTATCCCGCTCCCACCCAGGGAAGCGTGGGCACAAACCCAACACGTATCTCCCTGTGACTGTCTCTGGGAACAGACAAGCACAGGACACCAGTGCTAAGGACAGCCCAAGCCCGAGTTCAGTGCCCGTAACTGACACAAAGCACTGGGATGCAGATGTTGCTCTGGGAGCCTGAAAAGCTGTTTATCCCATGTTCTCTTCCTGTGTTACCAAGTCCTCTCACCTTTCCCTTCTTGCTTGGAAGGTCCCTCCTTAAAATGTTCCCACAGCAGCTGAGCAGCAAGTCCCTGTCTGTCACAGCCCCACTGAGATCAGGGTGGAGCAGGAGCAGGATTGTTGTCACCAGGCTTATCACACACTAACCCCACCTCCTGAACAACAATTTCTAGATCGAGAGGATTTCCAGTCTTGCACTTGCTATTCCAAAACCCTCACAGCAATAACCACACCGAGAACTGGATGGCACTCATGTTCAACAGCTGCCATGGCAGTTTTGGTACCTCACAGTCAATAATTTTCTTTCCAGCAGGATAATTATGGAACATTCTGCCGCCACCACACAGAAATTCGGGTGTACAGGAATAACTGTTGTCATCCATCTGTCCAGGGGTTTACTGGAGGCTTTTGGCTAAGCCCAACTTCTTACTGTACTTAAAATCTCCATTAACTTCTGCATTAATTGAATTGAGATTGAGGATAATTGCTTCAAATTTGAGAAGACAGAAAAGGAAAATCAAGCTGGCACAGCTCACATTATCAATACCTCTTAAACATATGACCATTCAAAACAATTATTGCAATAATTATAAAATACAAAGAGGATGAGGACTGAGCAGAGATTAAAACCTTATGAACTTTATACTTTACAGCAGGTGGGGATTAATCACAAGTGATTTATTTTCTGTAACACCGTTTAACTATAAAACATCATCACCAATAAATCCAGAAGTACCTAGACCTGCCCAGTGGCAACTGAACACACTGAAACAGGCTCTCATGGAATCACAGAATGGTTTGAGTTGGGTGATTAATCAGCAGCATTAAATTATATGTATGGATTATTTCCCTACTCAACCTGATTCACAGTTACATATGATCTGGCAAAGCCAAGACCTATATCCAGTAACATTATCAAATGTTTCATTAGAAACACCACCAAATCCATGTCAAACACATTACTTTATTTGTCTAGGATGATGTGTCCTATAAGGTACAAAAAAGTACTCTTCAGTTCGCCACAATTTGTTAAAAACAGCAATCTATTGCCTACAGGTAGGAAAGATTTAAATCATGTCAATATGGATTTAGGCATGAATAAATAGTACAGAAATGCTGAGAAGTTGGGATGAGATGCAGGATATGTCCCAGTGCTGTTAAAGGTGAGATTCTTCCTTGTCGCATTAAAACACAATGCTTACAATATGCAGCATTTCTTTTAAAACGTCAAAGGACAACATAACTGAAATGCAACTACTCTTCTTTGACTTTCAGAAGCATAAATGGATTATTGTTTCCACACTGAACAACTAGTAATTTTCACAGATAGGTTAAATGACAACATTTGTATGTACAAAAACACCCGGGTTTTTAGTAGATAAAATCCCCCCAGAAGAACCTGAGCACCTGAGCTGGAAGTGTAAGAAAGGGTGGTCAGTAGCAACATCTTTTTAAGAAAAATAACAGAGGAGGTTCTTGCATAGCAAGGTGTGAGGTTAAACCCAAAAGGAGCTTATCCATAAATCAGGTAAATCCCAGACCACTGTAGAAGAGAAGCTGACTGTGAGTTAGTGCAAAAGCTGGTCAGGTGGGTGAGGAGCTGCAGGGAAACCAGGGCTGGGAACTACAGACAGGTACCAGAGCAAGTCAGTCACACATAGCCAAAAGAAAATCCTCCTCATCCGCAATTTGCATCTCCTCGGGCTCCAGTTCATCCCTCGGGGCAGCGCTGCTCCCACAGAGACACAGCGGCAGCGCAGGGGCCTCCCAGGGACAGCACTGCAGGGGGCGCTCGGCACAGCTCCCTGAGCTCCGCTGGGCAGGGACGCCTCACCAACACCTCCTGCCCCGGCACAGCTGGAGCGCTCCTTTGGCACCGCCGTGGGAATGATTTGTTGGGGTGACAGGACTGGAACACGGCCGGGTCCCGCTCCCCGCCATTCCCACCCCTGCTTCTTGCAATCCCTTGCAATCCCTGCAATCCCTACGCTGCTGCAGATCCCCCAAGGGTCACACACACGGGTCAGCGCACACTCAAACACACCTACGGCTGTGGGGAGAACAATGATCTCCATTTATTTTGTTTCATATACATCCATATTTTGAATTTTAATACAAAAGAAAAAAAATTAGAATCTGACAAATGTTTACAAACAAGATACCTTCAAATAGATTTTACTCAGTTCAGTCTGGTGCAGAGTAAATGACAAATTGTACTGTTTGTTATATTCAAGGCAACAGAGTCTGTAGTCCATGACCACTCAGCCCAACTTTTATGCAAGCTTGTTTTTTATCTACCATGAATGATAAACTCCTTGTTGATTCCCAGTCCTGTGTGTGTGCACATGTGTACATAGCAGCTCCTTTCATAGAAAGAAAAGACATCTAGAGGTCTTCTTGTACTTTTACCTACAGGAATCATGTTAAGATACAGAATGGATTACATGGAACCGGGGCTGGATTTTATAAGAAAAAATAATTAGCTGACAAATGAGGGCAGCAATAAAAAAGCGTCTTTTTTGCAACAATAAATAAATACAGTCAAAGTTTTCTGTGTGGACTTTAAACCAGCTTCTTCACTGAAGAACAGACGTGGCATTTCCATGGAGTTAAACGTGACCCCATTTACTGTATGGAATTTCTTGCTCTCTTTCTCTCTCTCCTTCAACAAAACAAAGTTTTCCTGCTTCTGCCACAATAGTACAACAATTTGATCTTGACAAGAAAGTGGTGCTGCTGATTTTTATTTCTTTGTCCTTTGGACAAAATAAGCCAAGAATATATTTTGACTGTTGTGACCAATAAAAACGCAGTTTACATCAAGTCTTGTCAGGATAACCTGACTAAAAACATCTGGCTCCTTAATTAAAAATTGTCAGACAACCAGATCCTTGCTCGTGTGTTTGGTTAACACGCTGAACTCTAAGAAGCTGTAGACTGCAGTTTGTTGTTATGGGACCTGCAGAATACAGAAGAAAGTGAAGAATTAAGCACCCTTCAGTTTGGAGAACACAGTTGCTGCAAGGTGTTGCCAAAAATAAATCACAATGAGAGAATTACCACCATGTTGCTTCCATTTATTTTTTTCCCTTCAGAAATAAAAAAGAACACTTAAAATAATTCTCTCTCTGTATTTTAAGCCCATTTTCTCCCCCAGAATAAAAATATTTCAGTACTTGCAAAATGCAGTGTGGCACTGGAATATTCCAAAGTGCCTGAAATCAGTTTTACTCGCATATTTACATAATAGTAGTCCATCAAAAGGAAAGCAAAAAGACATTTTTAGTTGTGAATATTTATAATAAGGTCTACTTTGCTTAAAATTATTCAGGAAGTCTTTGGATTAACTTAAAAGAAAAAAAACTGAACAGGCATGTAAAATCACATTTTTGCTAGGCAGAGTTCAGTAAAGCTCCTCTTTGACATTCACAGTTTTATTAGTGACTTAAACTAAAACAATAAAATACAATGCTTCCATGATGAAGTTTTCATTTTTCTCAATACAGTATTTGAGGAACGGAACAATTTTTTGCTAATACAGTTATGTTCACCAGTGTGACTGCTGGCAACAAAAACATTTACTTTTTAGACAAAGATCTGGATTTTTAGGGCAGTTTAATGTCATTGAATTGTACAATAAAAGAAAGTGACCCCAACATCCAGTTCTGATTCCAGTTAAAAAGTTCAGACTAAAGATATCACAATCTGAAAGAAAAGAAAGAAGATGGATGGTATAAATGAAAAACAATAACAAATATGATGCAGCAATGAAATCAGTGTGCAAGCACAGTGAGTGCTGAGACCCAGCTAATGGCAGTGACAGAAATGTGGGTTGAAAACTACCTGATAAAAATTATTATTACAGTATTGAATTGGAAAGAAAAATGCATATTCTTTTTCAGGAACGTCTGTGTAACGGAAATACTCTATATCAGCCCTTCCGCAGAAAAAAAAATTAAAAAGAAAGTTTAATTTTAATTGAATTATGTTTCATTTTCTGTACCCTACTTTAAACCTTACTTACTCCCTCTGTTACAAAGGTGGTAAGTTATAAAAAGATGAGGGAAGGAGTAACACTGAAGTATTTTAATTTCTTTCATTGGATTATAAGCTTCACAGCAGGATTGTCTCTTATTAGCATGAGAAGTATTTACTGCAGAGTAGAACATCAGCACAACTCAGACACAGTATTTGTCCTGATCAGAAATTACTCTCATTAAGTTTTCTGCAGCAATGAGTTGAAGTATCATTCAAATCTTGCAAATTTATGATACCACCTGAATTTTTAACAACTCCTTTTGAATAAACATTCCAAAGTAGCCTCCAGGAAACCATATTTATACCTTAACTTTGACAAAATTTTCCAGGAAAGCCCACAGAGCAGCAAATCCTTGTATGAATGCAAGATAAGCTTAGGAAGGAGATTTCAGGGGCCAGTGCAACATCTGTGGTTAGGAACACTCCAGCTTACCTGCTTGCCTTAAATCCTTTTAGTTTCTGTACAAAGAAAGACTCGAGAACTTCTGCGCACTGGTAAAAAGGGGAGTCACTTGGATTGTAGTAACGGCAGTTATCAAAAATTTTGGTCATGTCTGCCACAAACTCCGTGACCTTTTTGTAGTAGCGTTTCAGGATTCTTTCTTCCATGGTTGCAAGGTCTTTAAAGAAACCAAAGATTATTTAAATAAGACACTTTCATCCTAAACAGAAATTGACATTGTCAAGACTGTGGAAAACAAAGCATTATCCAGGTTCGAGGCTTTTCCAGGAACGCTGGTTGTGACTGGTGACACCAGCAGGTCTCCCTCAGAAGAGACACTTGGGCATGAATATGTTGTGTGCAGCTACAATGAAATGCAAGAATCACAATGACCAGGGAGAACCTTTGGAAGGGAGCTCCCTGCTTTTTCTGAAGAAATGAAGGGAAAGTCAGACAATCAGGATTCAGGTACCATGTACATGTAAAAGCCATCACCTCCTGATTATTTTTTGACTTCCTGCCTTGCTTTGAATGAACTATCAATTCTCATGGGCATATGCACATTACACATGGCACAGATGAAAGATTTCAAGTGCAGGGTCATGCAAAATGCCAGAGCTCTCATCCTTACTGACCAGACACATTAAGGAGACAGGAATGGTGATGTGAGCAGTAATTGTCCCCTCTTAAAGCACATATCAATTAAAAACAGGGAGAGGAACAAAACCTGTCAAATATAAGTATAGCTGTGTGAATGTCTAGTGTCACTTTTAGCCACAAGAACAACTATCTGCCCTTGGAAAATATCCTTAAGGTGCTTATTTTGAAATACCAGTAACGCCAGAATGTGTGCAAACAACTGCAGATGGGTCTGGATTCCCTGGTGTATTTTACTAAGATTTATTTGAATACTTAGAGGTGCCTTTTCCTCCTATTTAAGTCAGAAAGGGCTAAATGCATGTTTGTTCACTCCACTAACAGTATTGTTATTTGAACTTTCCTTATAAACTTTAACCCATCCACCATGGAATAGGAGTTGTTCAGCATTGTCATAACAGCACAGTCCAAAACTTTGGAACAGAAAAAGACACAATGCGTAAACAAAATACCATTTTCTGTCAATATACCACAACATTTTGCCAAGATACTAAATTGAACTTTCCTATTTCTAGGATGAGTAAGGAGTAGGTGAGGAAGCTCTAATGACACACTGGCTCTCATTTAGAGATCTGAAAAGGTATTGGTTCCATACTGGAAGGAAAGGAATAACATTCCCAACACCATTTCTGCCAGGAGGTAGATTTTCCCAGGAAGTTTCACATCCAAGTGCTTATCCAGTTTTAACTGGTGAGCCCTAAGAAGCTCAGAGTAAAGCACTGTAAAGCTGCAGCATCTCCCCTTCCACTTTGCCCACATTCACAACATCTCAATCCATTTTGTTCCTGCAGCTTTAAAGATAAATTACACATAATACAAAATTTACTATACTATCAAGTAAGATGAAGAGAATTTTAAACTCCATCTTAAGGTGCATGTCACGCTTCCATAACATCACATCCTCCTCAGCCTCTGGAGTACATATGCCAACCTTTGGAGGAGGAGCTCATGCACAAAGACAGAAAAGAACTGTCCCCTTTAAATGAAGAAATTTAAAAATATGAGTTCTATCCTATTGCTGCACTGACTCCCACATTTCACCCGTAAGACTGACAGTATTTAGGGTGAAGGAGTCAGCCTAGAAGTAGATAAAACAGCCTTCATGAACTTGTGAATTTTGCAAAATATGGCTGGAAGTGGTCAGCAGGAAATTAACTTGCTACTCCAAAGCCCAAACCCCCTCACTCAGGCTGTTCTCACCAACACTTACCCATTGGTTCTTTGATGACACCATAATAATCTGGTGCATCATTGGGATCTACTGGTTCTAGGAATGGCCATGCCATCTTGTGAGCCTGGCAGGGAAACAGGAGAGAATTAAAATATAAAATTGAGTTAAATTAGGCACTGTTAATAGGTAAATATTTTCATCCTTTTATCTGTTGGGGTCTGGAGTTGAATTTCAGGAAGAAGTGCAGCTTTATATGAAAAAGGAACCAGTTCTCATCTGATGACTGGGTAAAGTTTTAAATGTCAGTGACCCAGTAACTGGCCTTCAAAACAGGAAACTGTGACATTCAGACATAACAGGATACTGTTCTGAACAGGCTGCATGGAAAAGTATGGAATGAATTTACTGAGAGTGCTTTTAAGTACCCTGAAATTAATATGCTTTTATAAATGTATGCAAAATACAGGACAATGCAAAGTGTTTACTTACAGGATTTCTGTTACCACAATTTTAAGAATTGTACCAGAATTCTTAAAAATTCTTTAGAGTTGTAGCAGAAAAAGCCTATTTGGGAGTGACAGAGAAACCAGAAATATACTGTATTGGACAGTGACATAATTCTTATTATCATGATGCCATCATTTACATGCTGATAATGACCCCCTATGAGAACACTTCTGAAATGTGGTAACTCTCAATTAAAGTGCAGAAGTGTAGATCACAACCCACAGAAAACTGATCTGAGAACAGAACACTGCACCTTTCATACCCTGTGCAGTTGGGCTCCCACTTTGCCTTTTGGGATTCTAAACCTGCTTCCTCTAACAGCCTTTCACTGAAGGCATTGTTTAGTTTCACCCCCTCAGGAGCAGTGATTTACTAAATAACTGTAAATATTCCTCAGGACAATAATGCCAAGCAAGTTTGCAGCTGACACAGCGGCAAAGCTTTGCCATTCCCTCAAATCTCAGAGCTGCTAAAGAGAAATCAAACCCTCCTCCCAGACCCTCTGGGTGTGTCACACCCCCTGGTGCTGCCAGCCTTCTCCTCACCTGCAGGGAGCGCAGGACCCTCCTCAGCCCTTCATAGTCTTTATCCGTGAGAGGACTGAGCACAGTCATGGCATCCTCGGTGGACTGGCACTGCGGACACACGTACTCATCGATGAGGTCTGCCTCGCTCTGCAGGATGCCCACGCAGCGCCCGTGGTACCAGTTCTGACACCGGTCACAGCCAATGTAAAATCTGCAAGAGCCAAACCCAGTGTCAGTGGCTTCATCTATTTCAAGTCCAGGTTACATTTAAACACATAAACCTGCCATCCTCTGCACGCAAGCAGATACTTGGCATGATTAAAGACAACAGGTAAAGTCAGATTTCAGAGTGACAAATTCTACTCCAACTGCTTTTGTATTTACAGACCATTTCAAAACACGTTCCTAAATTTTATACTTTCAAGCAATCAAGATTTCAAAAATTATTCCTCTGCTTTAGAGATGAAAGGAACAGTGTAAAGCCAGAAATCTCACCCAGTCAGTATCCAAACCAATTCAAGATGCATTTTGCACAAACTGGACTACACCTAGGGCTTGTTCCACTCTGTACAAGCACTTTTCATAGGGAAGCTTCAGTCTTGTAACTGAATACAGAGGGAGTATTCTACGACACGAAGCTTTACAGTAAAAGATGTATGTAATTCACATATATACAATCATATACCCCCATACTAAAATTATGTTCTCCAGCCAGATCAGATTAAAGCACCAAAAAATCCACTAAATACAGCATTTGTCTTTTAGTCTTTCTAACCATCCCTTGTTAAAGAAAATAAAATAAAAAAAGAAAATAAATCCCAATTAAAGTACGTGGCATTTTGGTAGTTTGTTGTTAGAAATAAAAACTGCAAAACATTTTGACCACCCTGAGAAACTTCACTTTTCCTGAACATTTACTGAACAGAAATATTCAGGAGGGGGAGACAGTTACTGAAAACCGCTTTGTTTTACGAATGAATACAATATATGCAGAATAACTCCTTTTTTACTCTTTGCAAGGAACAGGAAAGCACAGTCAGAGCAGTTTTGCTACCTAGACATGGAATAAGAGGTTCTTATCCGAACTCACTGCGACTCATCATAAGGTGTTCTGCAGATACAGTACAACTCCTCACTGCTGCCCTCTTGTGCCCGTTTACACTCATTACAGATGTACACATCCATTTTCTTAGCCTCCTTTTCTGTGATTCCAACACATTCTCCATGATACCAGTTAGTACAAAGATCACAGCCAATATAGAACCTAAAAGTGTTCACAATGAAAATGACAATGTAATTGTCATTTCAAATGGCATGGCACTTTTCCCTGCATTTCTCTCTGATGCACTTGCTGCTGGGCTACTTTCTGTCTCAGCTTCCCTGCTCCCTATCCTTTCAAACTAACATCTCATGCTGCAGCTAGACTGGCAGTAAGGTCACTTGGGTCAATTTAAATTGACAGTTCATCAAAATGCACGTGTATTAATATGTACATACTAATATGTAACCAGACTTTGACAAAACTATGGGCTAAAAATCTACTGTCTTCAACGTGTGTTTGAAAAACTGTCAAAGGCACAAAAAGACAAGGCCAAAGAAAAAGGTTTACATTTTCAAAATTGCAGCTCAAAAGCCACTGAAACATTTCCTTAAGGTTTGAAAATGTAGGTCTCAGTTAATTTAAAAAACAAAGGCAAAGCGCAAACACCAACTAGGAGTTACAAGTACACTACAAGAACATGCAACCAGCAGTGTGTAGGTACATCTTGGTGTAACATGATACAAAAGAAAATGGGGTCAGGGCATGACTGTCAATTTTAAATCTTGGTGGGAGTTTGGTGGGGGGGGATGTGCACTGAAATCTGATAATAAACTACTTAAAACTGCGACAAAGTGGAATTTTGAGTGAATAATGTCTCCTCTCAGACACAGCTGTGTGACAGAACCAGGTATGGTATGACACAAAGTGAAGGGAACCAGGGACAGAACCATGGCAATGGGACCTTGCACAGAATGATGTGACAAAACTGTAAAATATTATGCCAGGATGTTTGTAACTTGTGTATGAATCTCTCAGAACACACCTATGACCAGCGACAACCAGATGGGCGACGCTCACATCCGTTCTCTCTGCCTAAGCAAAAGCAAGCAGACTCTGAACCTCCATCCTCCTGGATTTTGGAGACCTCAGCCCCCTGGCAGGTGCTGCTGTAGGAATTCCTGCCACCCTGGCAGCCTGCAGGCAGCACCCTGGGCACCCCGCAGCCCCAGCAGGTCAGCAGCTACCCCATGTTCCACAGGAAGCATCTCTGATTTCCTGGGCCTCTGCACACCTCCTGCACACTCAGATCCTGCCTTTTCTTTTGCTTTCAGTCAGGCAAATCCTAAAGTAAGTATCACACAACCCAGTTTTGCTAAGGAAGGGCTAGACATAGATTCTGACAACAATTAGTAACTCAGTCTGTGCCCCCTTCCCAAGAGGGGCTGTGTGCTCCTGGAGATGTGGAAGCACATTTGAATCCAGGTGTAGATGCTAAGCCTCGCCACTGGAATGTGGAGCAGGTGCCACATTATGCTTTAACAAACAGACTGGAATCTAAGCAGGAATCTTAGAAAGATATCCTTGCTGGCCATCCTTGAAAACAGTATTAGCAAATCCCTATAGCCCTGGAGTACCACGAATGAGAACTAAATACAATAGTTTTGCAACAAAATACACAGCACAAAACAACTTATAAGGCTTTACTAAATCCAAAAATATACAAAGGGTATTCATAAAATACCACAAATTGGCTTTTCAAGTAGCACACCTATCTTTTCTGAAGTAGAAAAGAGACACCAGCACAAAGAGGACGATCCGATGCCTACATATATATGAAAAAATAAAATAAAAAAAATTCTCAGAAAACTGTTTCAAAACTTGACTAATTCTTTTCCAACTAGCAAAAGGATTATGTACTTCAACAGTACAGTCATCATTTGTAGAAACATCAAATACAAAAATCACAAAAAGCAAAGCAGCAGAGCTCAATCACATTGCTAAGGATACTACTGAGTTACTAACATTCCATTTTCTTGAAGTTTTATTCAGTGCATTGAAGCACAGTTCTCAACTCAAGCTACCAAAACTCACTCTATGACCACTGGAGTCAACACAAAGAGTTAGTCTGACAATCAAATCCCTTTGGTCACTCACTAACTCCAGATTCAGCAACACACAGACCTCTGGTATCACAGCCAGAAAGCAGGGTTCCTCCCAAGCACACTGGATGACAGAAAACCTGACACAGACACAAAGCTAAGTGAGGCTGGGATTACCCCTCAGAGTGACAGCGACAACAGCCAGAGCATCACTCTGCTCTTCCTGCAGCACTGGCAGTCCAGGGAGCAGCCCCATTTCCCACACTGAAGTAATACTGCAATGGTCAGAGCTACTCAAAACCAAGGTGAAAAAACCCTCAAGATCTCAATTTTATAAAAAACCCATAATTAACCCCCAAAAATGGCTAGAAGGAACCTCAAGAGGTCCCCTAGTCCTGGCCCCAAACTTGGAATGAAGAACCATGACCTACGGAGTGAATGCATCACTCCAGATCTATGGTTTCCCTGTTATCAGCCCTTAAAGTACCACCAAACGGTGCCAGTTCATACTTTTGGGTATTGTCACTTACTTGGAATTGGTCTGAAGTCAAACTTATTGTACACATACACCTCTGCACAGCTCTCAGGTGTTAACCATTGCTAACTACTGCTTTAGTCACCTCTAGCTCACGCAGGAACTTGTAACACTATGCCCTGGAATCCACTGGATTCTCCACTCCAGCACTTACACCATTCCTTCACAAGCTCTATACATAGCACAAACACTTTTCCTCATTCACAGTCAGAATCAAACTACAGAGAACTGCAGTTTTCACTTTGTCAAATGCTTAAATATTCATTATTATCAACCCTGGAATGCAAATAATAACACATGGAAATCATTTCTCCCTGAAACATTGTCCAAAGTGAACTGCAGTCCAGTGACTCGGAGCCTCCTTTACTGGGTACTGCCTTACAAAAAGAAGTCATTTATTGGAAGACGGTACCAAAGCTATTTCTGAAGAACATCAGCTACTTATTCACAAGAAATTGCTCAAACCCAATTGTCACTTGCTTCTGAGGCAGAGGCAAAACAGCAAAAGAAAGAGTAACAGAGCGGAGGGGAAAAAAAGAAAAGAGTATGTGCATGTGAGACAGGAAGGTCACACAATGGAGACATGCAAACAAGTAAAATATAAACCACGCACAGTAACAGTATCAATCACGTATGTTAATATTTGTAATTGCTAGTGGAAAATAGAGACTTTATTCTCTATACCCCAGTGATCACTGCAATAACCTGCCACTAGCTCCACTTCTAGCACTACCTGGCACTAAGAGCTGACACTAAACCTAAAGCTAAGGACATGCAGTAGGGGCTGTGGCATGGCTACTCACTTGGACTCGTCGTAAGGCGTTTTACAGATGCAGTAAAGCTTTGTGTCCTTCTTCGTTTCCTTTGAGGTAGTAGAAATCATTTTCTTTTTCTTGGACTTGGAAGCCGAGGAATCCTTCTCCTCCTCTCGTTTCCTCTTCTGGGAGGAGACTGGCACGGGGACAGTGGTGGAGGAGGAGGAGGTGACGCTGGCTGCCGGTGGCTGTGGCGGTGCTGGCGGCACTGGTGGCGGCGGTGGCGGGGCAGCGGCGGCGGCGGCGGCTGCGGCTGCAGCAGCTGCTGCCTGGGCTCTTTCTTTTTCTCTCTTAATTTTAGTCAAGTCTTTCTTTAGCTCCTCCTGAAGTGTATTAAATGAATAAATAGAGGGAGGCACTTCATATGATTACTGCAAGACAGGGTTATGATCTACACAAAAATCCCCATGGTTAACCAGAAGAAAACAATTAAATCCATTTAAACACGCATTTTTTTTTGTGTTCTTAACCTACAATTCACATAATATAAAGGCATGACACACTTGGGCTACAATGGCCCACTGGCTGTAACTTATCAGAAGCTGTTTCATGACAGAAGATAATTTCAGTCCAGAAGAAAACCAAGAGGCCCTCAAAGGACATATGAGTAGCTTTGCAGAGATCCACAACCACAGCTTCTTCCTGTAAATTCCCTTAAAATCTCACCGAGCAAACAGACAAAGATTAACACAGAAACATTCTCCTCAGCTTAACATCAAATTAGCCTTTGAGACTCTGTCCTTACCTGCACTTCAATCTGTAGATCTTTGTCCAGAAGTGCTCTTTTTTTCAGTATTTCAGCTTTCAGCTGCTCTTTATGCTTGAAAAGCAGAGCTGAGAGCTTGGTCGCGTTCTGTTTGCTCCGCTTCTGCTCCACGCTCTCTTCTCGCTTCCGTTTCTTAGCCGCCTGCTTTTCTTCTTTGTCTATCTTATCCAGAATATATTTCATCACTTGGTTGCACACAATCATTCTGGGGAAGGAATAAAGGAAAAGGACATTGTGCTGAGCTGCCTGTTTATTCCCAGCTGAGAATGCAGAATCAATTCTCCAGTTGCTGCAAGCTCATTATTATATTTCCTAAGATGTACAAGGTAAATTTAGCAACACACAGTGCTTCCAGCCCTGCTTATTTACTAGAAAACTGCTGGGAGAGATCAAGTCCCTTGTTAGGCTCAAGAGGGCGAGTCCCAATTTCACTTAAATGATCTGAGTACTAATTGTTCCTCCCCTCCCCCATCCGAACTCCCAACAAAGCTCTGGCTTCTTTAGTAGGATGAGAGACATTTTCACTCAATTCAGTTTCCGCAATTTGTTTGAAAGAGCTGGATTTTTATTCTGATATAGGATGAAAGTGAGTTGGAAGCCTGTAACTTCTTCTAAATCAGACATTTTTACGTTCCAGTGACCATCAAATACTACCAAGATTTTGTGTTTTGGCATAAGGACTGACAGATACTTTTCATTGTATAGAATTCACTATGAACAGTTCCTAATTTCTCCACTAATGACAGCTCAAGGTTAGTTTTTCACCTGCTTGTTGTACATTTCTGCTCACTTGTTCTGCACCTTCCATTTATTTTGCTTTACGTTTCAATTAGAAAATGAATGTATTTTGGTTCTTCTGAATTTACTTTTCCCTTCTCCATTCTTTTCCAAAATGACTAGAAAACCAAATGCTTCTCGTTGCCAGAGTGACCATGAAAAACAACTCCCATTGAGCTGAGAGGAAACAGCAGAATAGCAATGGCCAGGACAAGCAGCTGCTGGCAACTCTGGGGTCTCAGACATTTTGTCCTTTGATAGACAGTTGGATTTTGATAACAAATGTAATATGTAGATAAATATTTGTAGGGCCATACAATTTTGTTTAGCTTGCTCTTTATACCTGTACCATATCTACTTGGTTCAGTCTGGTTTTTTCACAGACTAAAGGTCCCTACGTTGTATTTTTGAAGAAGAATAAATCAGTGAGATGAAAAGGCAGCTGCACCATGAACCAAGCTAGTTAGAAGTATATTTTTCATCTTTCTCTTAAATTGGACTTTTGTCAGTCGAAACACCTATTTGGCTGTCTGACACCATGAAATGAAGAGCATATCCAATACATCTTTTTCTTTATGCAACTGTGAACAGTAAAGGAGTGGCACCCAGGGAGTGTTGTAATCAACTGAGCTTGTGATCTGATGATCAAAATTTTATAAAACACACTCTTCTTTTTCTTAGTATCTGACACACACTTGTGATTATCTAATTGGAGCAACTGCATGTGGGAAAAGGAGTCAAAATAACCCCAAGACAAGTGACAAACACTCCAAATTTCTGTTTAGCAGCTTCAAGCATAAAATCTCTCAGTTTGTCAATCTGTCTTCCAACTCTTCAGCTCCTTCTGTAGAGTGGGATGTGCAGGGACAAGAATGGAAACACATGGCCATGATAAAGGACAAACAAAACCCAGGCTTTTTTTGCAGCGGAACCATTAATTCTCCAATCTGTGCTCCTTTAAGGTTGGTTTTTACTTGAATTTAAGAACTGTGGCCATCTTCAAACATGGTATGTTACATTACTTAAAAAAACATATTATCAAAATAAAATTGAGATTACACAAGATGCAGTAAAGATCATTATGAAAGTTACTTCTAAATGTTACTCTAACCAATTTAAAATTGCAACACTTCTTTAATCAGGTTTCTACAAACCAGCATTTCATTATGATACCATTAGAAGATGTAATAAATGAAAAATTTGACATCTACAGATGCACTGTGATGCACATTCACCTCTGATTTTCTTCCCTCTCAGCTGGAGTCAATGTCTTCTTCTGTTTCAAATGTTCTATGACAGCATTCTGCTTCATAACCACCTGTAGGATGATACAGAATCCAAAACACAAGATGAAAACTTTAGCCAGTATTTCACAGTATTATGGGGAGAACCAGGACATTTCCTAAGTTAAAGAAAAAGTGAAAGTGTCATTTATTTCACTGAGTGACAAAATAAAGCTGATTTTATCAGGGGAGCAGTGCTTGTTTAAAACAATTATTTGAATAGTGAAAAAGAATTTGAAAATGAACACCACCACCACCAGAGTAGGATATTTTGCTTATGTCAAGTTTAAATCCAGGGACTAAATGTAAACTGACTGTATTTCCTCAGTGACTGGTTGTTTTATTTTAAAAATTGTAAGAGTCTTTTTATATATACTTTTTAAGCCCCGCAGCCATCCAACAGCATCACATTTCAGGTACCTCTGTGGAACCTCAGTTTTCAGGTAATGAAAGTACTGCACATGTGATCTGTCCATCAGCTGTCCCAGCTCTAACCTAGCTTTCCTGAATTGAGAATAGAGATGGATTTGTCCCAGCAGCTAAGGGTAAGCTGAATCAAGGTGACAGAAGAATGCAAACAAGGTACAAGCGACTTGATATGCTGAATTAACTTGGAATATGTCATTAAATTGCCAACAGCAATTGTGCGCTATCTTTGAAAGAATCAAATTAACTGCCTATCAAATGTATTAACACTGTTAACAAGAACAGGCACTTCAAACTACATGTCTTTCATTCAGTAAGTGTTAATTTCTTTCTGTTAACTTTACCTGTTTCTGGATAATGTCACTTTGATTAGAAGCCTGAAGGGTGTGCTCACGTTTAATTTCTATCTGTTGCTGCTTTTTCTTCTGTCGCTGCTCCCTGAGCTGCTGAACTCTGAGCAGCTGCTCCTGAACACTAGCTGCTTGCACTGTCACCACACTGGCAATCTGCTGAGCCTGCACTGGGCTACTGTGCTGGATCTCAAGAGGTAACTGAAGCTTGAGCTGGGGCACGCTGCCCTGCTGGGCTCGTATCTGAGCTACAACATGCGGCTGCAGCTGAGAGAGGACTTCCACTCGCTGCTGAAGCCGAGGCACTGCAATAACACTTGTTGGAGGCTGCTGAAGGTGCAGCTGAGGATGAGCTGGGCACTGCACAGGAACCTGATTTAAACTTTGAGTACTCGCAAGGGTTGAGCCCGGGGTCTGAACCTGAGGCTGTGAGTGCTGCAGCCCAGCTGGAATTTGTATGGGAGCACGGGGCCGCATTGGACCGGGTTGTCGGGTTGGAGTCTGCACCTGAGCTGGATGCTGAGCCTGGGCCGGGGACTGGCCTGGGGGCAGGCCCGCGGGCGGCGGCTGCATCGGGCCTGGCGCTGGAGAGAGCCCCGGAGCCTGGGCTGGAGACTGAGCCGGAGATTTGGACGGCTGAGCTTCGAGGGGCGCCGCAGAGTCACCGGGGGCTTCGGGCTGGCTCGGGGCCTCGGGCTGAGCACCCTGGGGTTGAGCCCCCGAGGGCTGCGCCGGGGCC
>WEIT01040317.1:23417-54161 GCA_013389985.1 Dryoscopus gambensis | reverse complement strand
GCCCCGCGGGCACAGCCGGCGCTGGCGGCGCCTGCAGAGCCGGCTTCGGTTCCCCCGCAGCTGAGAACGACACAAACGAGGATTCCATTAATTGCAAATGGCATGGCTATGAGCCTTACTAATCCAAACCCTCTGGAACTACCGCAAAGCTCTATGCAGGAACTCAACAGACTCTGCAATACGCTTCCAACAAATTTACTGCACTAACAGACCACTTCCAGCTGCATAAATACTCCCATGCAATTGAAATGGAAGCTTTTTTCCTGCTGAACAGAACAATGCTTACCCGAGGTTGAAGTAGAAACGGTGGTTGTAGTTGTGCTAGCTGTAGTAGCAGCTGCTGGTAGTGGGGTGAACAGAAATCTCTGAATTGTACCATTTGGCATAGCTGCTTGCATAAGCTGTTGTCCTGGACCAGGTATTACAGTCACACCCTGAGGGATTAATTGTAACTGACCAGTAGTTTGACCTTGTCCCTGAATTACCACAGTTAAACCTTGACTGCCACCCTAAAAAAAAAGTTAACATTGATGTATTAGTGACATAATTCTTAGATAGACTTTGCTGAAAATCAGAACAATTAGGGGTTTAGATTTCTGAATTCGGTATTTTTAGCACATACCACACTCCTAAAATCCAAAACTAGCATCTGAGACAATGAAATACTCTTCCAACAATTCTATCACCAACAGATAACTGGGTTGGAGTTACACATTTTGTGAACCCACAGAACACAATACAAAAACTCTGAGTCTTTGGTGTTGAAACTCATAGGATCACAGAATGGTTTTGGCTGGGAGGGATCTTAAAGCTCACCCAGTTCCACTCACACCTTCCACTGTCCCAGGCTGCTCCAAGCCCCATCCAGCCTGGCCTTGGACACTTCCAGGGATCCAGGGGCAGCCACAGCTTCTCTGGGCACCCTGTGCCAGGGGCTCCCCACCCTTACAGGGAAGAATTTCTTCCCAATATCTAACCTAAACCTACCCTCCCCTTCAGCTTACACTCCAAGTCTCATTCTACCTACAAAAAACCTTATCTGGCAACCAGCAGTCTGTACATTGCAGTCATTTATATATATTATTTATAGTTTGAAGAATAGATACTGTGGTAAATCACAAAAATGTACTTTTACCCAAAAATTGACTCAAAACTAATTTTTTGCCAACAGACCTTCATGATCTGAGCAGAAGTTGTAAGAACTTTTTCCTCCTCTGCTCAAAGATACTGCAACTTTTCCTCTGAGACTCTGGATAGCATGAATGAAAACTACATCTTCACATCAAATCAAAAAACAAGGAATCAACATCATGATCCAAATGTCTACAAAACAGGCCATACAGAATAATTATGTCCCTTACTGCTATTAAAGATTTTTTTTCCATACTGCTGAACACTCCTGATGCCAGTTACCTTACTGGGAAATACAAGAAGTAAGAGTTAAAACTTTACTATTAAAACGACTTACTTTGTATTTACTATTTATTATATTTATTTCCTATTTAAGCTGCTTTCAGTCTGTAATTATGCCAATGGGCATCCTAAACGAAGCCAGACACATAAATTTAAGGGCACAGGCACTACACTGCTGAAATGCTGGATGGGTGTCAGCACATTTCCACACCCAGGGCTGCCCAGTGTTTTACCTGTCCTTGTGTGAGCTGCGTGAGCTGGGCCATTGTCAGCTTCACCTGGCCCTGCTGAGGGCGCGGGGGCGGCGCTGGGGTCTGTGGCTGAACTTGTTGAGGGGCTGCTCCAGAACTTGTGATGGTTTTCTGCCCAGTGCTGGAAGAAGCTGTGCTGGTACTAGTAACTGCTGTTGAGACAGGCTGACCCCTGATTATTTGAGTCACCACTTGCTGTGTCTGACCTGTAAGAGAAGAAATTGAGCTAAGAAACACATTTTCAGCTTTTTAATCATAAGCACAGCAAATCTCCAGGTCACAAATTGCAATGAGGTGTGATGGTGATCAGACAGGTGAAGCAAACACTGCAGTTTGCACATAAATTTTCTTTACAAACCATTTGTGTGATTGACTGAAAAATGTCTGCAAAATGTTTTCCATTTTAAGGCTGCATGCATAGGGAACACTTCAAACATTTAGCTTCTCTTTATGAAAAAAACAACAAAAAGAGAGGCTTTCTCAATGCACAGTTATTCTATATGTTTTTAGGGGTTTTCGGTTGGGTTTTTTTTTCCCAAATGAATGGACTTAAAATTCAGTACTACATTTCCCAGTGTCAGTGATGAACAACACCGACAAAGCCTCCAACCAACACATCCAAAACCTGAAAAAGGCATTAGTTAAAAGTCAGGCATCAAAATGAGGGATTTTTGCATTGGGACACCATGATACACAAGGAGTTCATGAACAAACAAACCATGATTTCACACTGGGAATTTAAATATTAAAGTGAACCTACTGGCTGGCAGAATACCTTGTTGCACCACTACAGGTGTTCGAATGATGGTCTTGCCAAGGGCTGACTGCTGCAGCGGTGTCCGGATCACCGTCATCCCGGGGCGCAGCGCGGCACCCTGCACCACCTGTGCACGCCAAAGAGGAGACCACGGGTAAACTTGGGGGAAAAGCCCCTGGAATATGCCCTGAATTTTTTTTCCTTGTGTGTTTTAATTTTCTCAGCTGGAGAGAACTGTTGTACCTCTTTAGAATAAAGGATCCATACACACTGTTGCTGAGATGAGCCAAAAACATTGAAAAGTGATTAGCCAGAACTTTTAGTAGCTGCCAATAACTTAAAATCTACGCAGCCACTTTTTTTTTTTTGAGTTAAATACCAGAAAAACATCTTACTTGTGAAGTGCTTGTTGTTCCTAATGTCCCTGTGGTGTTTGGCCTAATGGTTACAGTTGCTGTCCTTGGCTGGAATGAAGTAAAGGTTTGACTTGCACCTGTAGTTGATGGAATGATACCCAATACCTTTTGCTGAACTTGAACCACACCTAATTAAAGAAAAATTGAGAATTCATTAATGACATAATGGCCAGCAAAAGAACTAAATGCAACTCCAGGGTGGCATGTAGAACTCAATCTCCAGGTTTCTACAACAGCTTTGAGCCTTTCAACATATCTTGGGAGAGCCTTTGTCATATTGTAAAAAGAAGCAGCATTATGCTTTGTCAATAGTCCACCTTTAAGTAGTTTAAATAGTCCATTTTAAGTTAAGAAACAGATATTTTAGAAAAGGTTAAGGAAAGTGTGAATCTTCACAGATCAGTTTGATGGTAAAACCAAAGTCCTTGCATTGACAGGGGGCTACAAATTAGTGTTATACAACCATTAAAAGCGATAATCTGATTAATTTCAAATGTAGGAGAGCAGTTGAAACACCTTTCACCTACAACACTGTAGTGCTGAAGAAAATGGGCAATGCTTCTCCTGTCACCTAAGAAATTTCAATACAAAATCTGCAGCCTTCATGATTTGCTCAAATGCTAAATATAATGGAGACAGAGAATTCAGCTTTTCTGTTCAATATACATTCACAAGTCTCAAAATATTAAATCCTCTTCTTGAGGAAAGAATCAAAAATGCTAATCTTAGTCAGGAGCCAAACTCCTGCTCATCAGTGAAGAGCAGCTGTAGGCATTAATATTTTTGTGAAGAAAGTTGCTTTGTTGATTTAGATAACAAAAAAAAAGCATGCTTCATTCCACATTGTTAAAAATAAAGCTCCTAATTTTGTGCTAGGAAATGCAGAATAATTTATAGGCAAAAAAACTTGCATTTTTCCCCTTACAGACACAAATATGCAACACAGGGGGAACAAGCTGTAGAAACTTGTATTTACATATATATATAAAATATTTTTCCCCCTTTGAGTCACAGTTTATTTCACTGGGAAAATAGTCTCAAAGGAGAATTAAGCAGCAAGCTGGAATACAGTTTTTATTCAGTTCCCTTTGCCCTACCTCCTTGAGTTGATGGCACATTGACGGCAACAATCTTGCTGTTTGCAGGGAGTGGCAGCTTAGTTATCACTTTCCCTGCCATCGTTACTGGGCTGCCTGAGAGCTGGAAGGTCTGCCCTGTGCTGGCAATGGTTGTGGCTGAGGTGGCAGCTGTGCTAGTGGCTAGTGAGGCACACAGAACAGGCAGGTTTAGAGCAGAATCATTAGTCAGTGAAATGACTGTTTTTCAAGTACGAAACAGCGAACTACAGGATTACTTTTACATTTTTTTTGAACGTGTCATGCTTTCTTTGGTAAAGATTCTTTTTTGGAAACAGTATGTTACACCATAGAATGCTTTCATGAATGATTACTAGTAAAAACTGTCAGTGATGAATGAGACAGGTCAGAAATGAGACTTCCTAGCAAGTCAGAACAAGGAAAAACTAGACAGCTATAATCTCAGCAATGTCCTTCTGGCATAGCAAGAGTTAAGAGCAAAGAAAACCAGAAATGTAATAATGCTGCATATTTGGAGAAGATGTGATGTGCATATAGAATGTGATGCATACACAGGATGCACTCCAGCACATGTTCCTTCCATGACAAATGGCTCCTTACCTGCTGAAGATTGGCCTTGTTTAACCCAAGTAGCAAAAGTTTGATGGAAATTCTTGTTCTGCTGGAATGTTACTGTAGCTGGAGAACCCACTTTAGTGGTGAGCACTACTTTGGTTCCCGTGGGGACGGGGCCTGTCAGAGGGCCCACCACGACCTTCTGTGGTGTGGAGACTGTGGTCGCAGTGCTGCTGGCTGTGGTGGCTGCAGGGACCACACCTCCTGCAGGGATCTGCTTCTGCTGTTCCAGCCGCTTCTGTGGAATTTAGAAAAAAAAAATGGAATAAAAGGATAATTAGTATTTTCAGATTTTGCAACATAAACGTTGTCTCTACCCAGTTTTGAGAGATAAAGGCCTCTGGTAGGATTTTAGTTTAAATTGTAGAGGATTGAAGAATAGGCTCCTTGACCTCCAGAACTACAAACCTGCTTAGAATACAGAGCCAGAAATTTTCTTTTATAGCAACTTTAAAATCCTTGGCTTATGTTAATTTTACTATGCACATTATGTTAATTTTTTTATGCACATTTTACTTAACCCCCCCCCCCAACATAATAATTTGTCTCATATTAATCAGAAAGGTTAAAAAACCATCAAAAAATCTATCTATATTTGGCTTTGACCATGGGCATACATCTATGTCAGTAATTGGTACATCATCATCAACACAGAGTTTACTATTAGCATTCCTAAATTTAGAGCTTCCTGCACTGAGATCCTGCCAGTTACAGAAAAAAACCAGACTGTATCATTCTGCTTCACCACTGAGAATGCAATTTTAAACAATATTCTTTTAAATGTTAATCCAGTTTGCAGCCTGCTTAAAAAATTACGTTCAGAATCCCTTACCTTACCCAGTGACCCTCTGTGCTGTAACTGTTGAAAAGGCACATTTAATCTAGAGAGCCCCTCTGTGAAGGGATTGTAACAGTAGGCTCTTCTAAAATGTCAACTTATCTAACATTTTTTCCTATGTTAGTGGAATTATCTCTGTATTTATTTAATTTAAATTCCAGCACTATATTACATTATATAATGTCCTCAAATCAGAGGCACTCATTCACCACTTATGGGTTTTTGTCAGGGAAGTGGAAATGAAAAAGGACTAAGTTGGGAAAAAGCACAGATCTTAACAACGTACGTGAAATACCAACGTGGCATCGGGTTCCCTAATTTTAAGTGCATACATTTATATATAAATACATATACATATCTACATATATTTAAATAAAATTATCAATGGGCTTAACTCAGACAACTTAGGATAGAATAAAATCAAAAGATTCAACTGAGTAAAGCATGAAATGCAGTTGTATTCCCAAGTCAGCTGTAGGACCTTACCTGGAGATGGGTGCTTCCCAGCCTTTTTTTAAAATGGAAACAAACTAAACCTTTCTAAAGTGTTATAAATGATGTGGGGGGAAAAAAACAGGCAACCCAGAACAAATCTTTGCTTTAACAACCTGTTTCAAAATAACAAATGTACACAGTGGCAGCAGCATTGTTAGATGGCTTAGTCTGCAGTTGGCACTATTTGAGCAATGGTGTAAGCAAGGGATAACTTCATTTCCCAGGCTGTGATGCATGTGGTGAGCAGTGCAGTTGCTGACTGCTGGGACGACCAACAGCTCCCCACCTGCTGGGCAGCCAAACGTTGGTGTTTTAGCTGAGCCTCCAATTGGGCCTTGAATTCCTCTGCCTTCTTCTGTTCACTAACCTTAGCCTGTTGTTCAACTGCCTGTGCCTTTTCCTTCTCCACCCTGCCAAAGACACAACCAAAAGTAAGTTAGACCACCACATAAAATCCAACCATCAAACTACATTTTGTTCTATCCAGTTTAACTGCTCTTGTAAGAGCAACTGTCGAGACAGAAGATCATTGAAAAACTGGTAATGGCTTTAAAAATATCTCAAAATAAACTACTGAAGTTGCATGCAACATCCCTGAAACATCCTGATGCTAGAACGACTGTAATATCTTACAGGAAACTATTAATCAAAACTAGAATTTATAATTACATCTGAGACTGCAAGGAACCCATGTAATAACATACATTTAATATGATTCTTTCCAAGAGACTCAAAAATGTTGTTCCAACTGTAAGCACGTGATACTGAAAATATGCATCTTATGACTTGAGTATTCTCAGGCTCAATTTACTTGTACATGGTCATTTTCCTTGGATTATAGAAGTATTTAACAAATACTGTATAAAGTCATGCCAAAAGCAGCCTAAAGCCTTTCCAGGCATTACAGTAGTAGCCTTTTAGCATATAATAGTGGTGAGTTCGTAAGTATGGAAAAATTAATATAATATTAGTTCTAACAAATCTGAAATATCTACATACCTTAGTTTTGGTACCAGCAAATAGTTTAGCTTTATAACTTTAAGCTTGACTATCATTATTAAAAGGCCCAGTAAAAACACAACACAGATGTGGTTTTAGTGATCAGAGTGACCAAGTTTGTGTTCTCTAGGGGGAACTTTCATTTAACAATCATACAAATTAAGACTACTTTCTTTAAAAGTTCACTTGAGTTCATTTACCTTTCAGCAAATGCCCTGATCTCCCACAGTTCCAATTCCTCCTCTGCTACCCAAGTTTCCATTATAACAGGGCCTGTTTGCTTGGGTGTTTCTGGCCTTTTTGGCCTGAGGGCACTTGATCGCAGTCCCTTCCTCTGGGGTGTTGGAGTTTCTTTAGAGAACAGTCAAAACACACACATTAAGCTATACTGTGAAACGAAATTGAAGTGTAAACCAAGATTTAGAGATGTTTTCAGTCCCATTTTATAAACAGGAAAGCCTTTCAGCTTCAGATAAATCATGTCCATTCGTTAAATGCAGCGTTTGCTTCCCGTGGGTACATGAGTAGTTCATGGCAAGCTGCATTGGCTCCCTTGATGGTTTGAATTAGCATAAAGATCCAGTTACCTTCATTTCTCTAGATTACAGAGAGGGGGAAATGTCTAAACAAACCAACCAACCAATCAACCAGCCTACCTTTTGGAGCCTCTGGCACACCAATGGGACAAATGATTTTTCTTATACAGTACTCTGACCGGATCCCATACGGACCAACATCTCTCCGCTTGATTATTTCTGTTGTTGTGATTTCAGTTTCAGTTGTTTCTGCAACAAATGAGTCCAAGTACATTAATAAAAGAAACAAATACATCTAAATCTCCATTCCACCCAATATACTCAAGGCAAAGAAATAGCAAACAAAATTCAAATGCCACAGCTGACAGCGAGCCTTTATAGAAATACTGAAGGAGTGTAATACTCAGAATTTACAGCAAAAGCTTTTGCAAAGAAAACCAGAAATTTAAAATAACCATACCTGTCCTTGTGGTTCCTCCCCCAGGTGGAGCTTTTGCTGCCATATCATCCCACTTCAGACACGCCCACAGTAACCTCAACATCAGGCTCACTCCAGCCAATGATTTGACTGTTTGGAGTCGGTACCTAATGACAGAAAATGAATTAGATTTTAAAATCAATTTAAAATACCAAACCAAAACAACAGGACAAAGGTTTTTTCCATTCTACTTTTACGGAACAATATAAAAAACTGAATCCTAAATAGCAAAATTTGCATGTTTGGGCACAAACGTGTATCACTTGTACTTTAAAAATCAAGTAATTTCATCACATCCTACATTTTTTCTCAAAAACGTGAAGTATGTACCTCCAAGTGATTCCAAAAGTTGGTCTTGGCGATGGATATGGCCAGATATCCAAGGCAGGCTTTGCATTGTAATTGAAATAAGGAACCTCTCTGATCCCTCCTCTCCTGGCCAGCTTTTTTAAGTCATCATTGGGTAAAACAAATATGCTTTTTTTACTGCTTTTGGTAACAAATTTCCTGTAAGATGGTAAGGCAGTTCCAGAACGAGTTTTTTTGGGCCTTGCAAATTTCATTAACTTCACTTTGTCTTTTGTGGAATATTCTTTGCTGACAGTCATGGAAGTCACCAATGTGCCTTCTGGGGTGGTCAGTGAATCGGTGACTGTGGTTGTAACCACTGTTTTACTGTGCTCTTGGACAGAGATGACATCAGAGTTACAGTCTGTGGCTGGAGTGCTGAGCTTGGTCACCGTGGTGGTGGTGGTGACAGTGGAGATGGCGCAGTTTTCTGTAGATGAAACAACTGTGGTTTTTTCATCACTGGCAGCTCCAGTCTCTGCGACTTTAAACACCGTTTTGGACTCTGTGGACACAGTTGAGGTTGTGGTAGTCACTTCAGTAATAACAGTTTTTATTTTACTTTCGCCATTAGTATTTTCCATTTTATATGTCTGTACACCGTTCTGGTCAGCAAAGGGACTACTCAAGCTGGATTCCTCACACGAGGTGACAGGTGATGGAGCAACTTTCTTCTCCTCAACTGCTTCAGTTTCCATAGATTCTGTTTCTCTGTTCAGGTTATTTTCTTTACAGACAGGCTGTGTTGGCGGAGAAGCAGAGCCAACACTGGCAGATCTCTCAGGTGAAAGCTGGTTTTCTTCAGTTTTCTGCACATACTTGGGAACTTCATCTGGTGGCTGAAGACTCTGTCCAGACTCAGATTCAGGTGACCTCTGCAGATGTGACTTCGAGTCCACATTATTTTTATCCTTGGTGTCCTCTCCCATGATGTCACCATTCATGAACGGTTTTACTGAAGATTCCTTAAAAGTCAATGGTTTTATTTCATGTTCTGGAATGGATTTATTAATGTTATTAACTTTTGGTTCAATATCACCCCCTGCCTTAGCTTCACAGGTGTTTTTCACTAAGCAGTCAACATTTGATAACGCTTTAATGTCATTGTCTTTTCCATTCATTTGAAATGATGATTTTTCTTTTTCTGTCTCAGTTTCTTCATCTTTATTATTCCTTTTGTCAGTAACAGTATTTACATTTGTCTGATCAAGATATTTGTTCATGGTACCTGTCTCCACTTTCAGTTCCTGACCTTTCTTTTGACCATTCGCCTCTGTTAGTTTAGAGCTCAGTAAATTCTCATTAACATCTTCCCCATCCATGTGTTCCAGAGTTTGACTTTCAAGGTTTCTTTCAGAAATTAGCCCTGTTTTAAATGATTCTAGATCTTTATTAGCCGATTTTTGGTGAAATATCATCTTTTCAGATTTACTCTCAGCCTTCACAGGAGCAATTTCTTCCTCCATTTCACTTTCTTGAGAGGACATTGTTTCCATATGGCTTTTTATTACACAATTGTTTTCCGGATCTTTGCTATGCTGTTCAGAATTCCCTTCTGAGTCTGATTTTTCAAGAGTAGCCACAGCATCTCTTCTACAGCTGTTTTCAGGTACCACTGGCCCTAAGTTTTCAAGTTCTCGCTGAGATATTCTGGTAATAGGTAGCTTTTGCTTCAAGGGTTTTTCATTTGTTTCTGAAACATCCCATTTCATTCTGCCTTCTGTACTGGTTTGTTTCGAGCCATCCACTAAAGAGCTCTCAGACTCTCCAAGAGCCTCTTGTCCTTGACACTTAGCAGCAGTTGAAGGTTCAGGGTTGTTTTCTTTGCCATCATTCTGAACGGAGCTGTCTCCTTCAGAGGATTGAGGGGAGTCTTCATCCAGCAGCTGCCCTTCTCCTTTTGAGAGCCTGTTCGACAAAGGCAAAGAAGGTTCATCTTCATCCCCAGTTTTGGTACAGGAGATGCTGCTGATGGGCAAACAGTCCTGTTGTGCATCTTCGGCTTGAGTCTTGTCTGAAATGTAGCTTCGATCTTGGCAAGAACTGTCAAACTGGCTTCCTTCTTTTCCTTTCCTCGTTTGTAGCTCACCTGCGTTTTTCTGGGGGCTCACGGATCGAATGCCCCCAGTTTTAGCACCAGCCTCCAGCTTAATCTTTTCTAGACGTTGTTTTTCTTCCAGTGTAAATTGTTTTATTCGCCGCTCCAGGAGTCCATCTAATTTTGATGATTTTACTTTCCTTTTGTAGCAAGTCCTTAAATGAAATCCCTCACTGACATTGATTATATCCCGCTTACAATGACTTTCCTCATCTTTTATGGAGGATTCAATTTTCACATCATCTACATCCATAGGTTCTTCCTTGATGACTTTATCATTTTCACCATCGATGTCTTTTTCCACTGTGAAGAAGAAGTAGCTCTGAGTCAGTGAGCTCCCCAACAATGAATACCAAATTATATTTTTACATTAAGCACTAAGAAATAAATGCATATTTAGCATATTAATAGATTTCAATAAAAAAAAGGAACAAAAACTTCAGACACTACTACAATGGATAATAGGCAATCATTTAACTGGGACATTTTAGATGACTTGACAAAATCTGTTACATAGTTTTACAGTAGTTATTTCTGAGGTTCTATGCTTTTACTCATGCAATGGTGTCATGAACAGCAGTTTCACAATAACAAAAGATTATTACCTGTGTCTTTTGCATGATCTAAGTTTTCAGAAACTGTGTCAACTTCTACTTTTTCTTCACACAGCTTTTCTTCTTTTACTTGTACTTTCTCCAAGGTTTCTGAGACATCTGCTTTGTCTTTTGATTGCAGATCCCGAGAATCCTTTGCTCTGTCTTTCTCTGTTTTCACCTTAGTTGGACCTTTTCGTTTATCCAAGTTGCACTTTTCATCTTCACTCTTTGCTGTTAGCAAATTAAATTATTTCAATTATCCAGAGTATTTTTTGTACTACTAACAAATAACATTTGAATGTATGTTAGTTTACCTCTCAATTCATTTGCACACCATTAGTGAAATTCAGAAAGAGAATTAAGTATCCAGTGGTATCACCACAGACTAAACAGTGCACTACTGAATATATACATGTACACCCCGTCAAAATTTAAGATGTTATTTTTTGGTTCTGATTCTCTACATATTTTTTATCTACCTTTAATTTAAATAAGGATGTACAAAGATGCACAAGCATTACACACAACATAATTGAAACCATTTAACGCAGCTAAAAAATGTCTGTGACAACTGAACACGTTACAGTGACAAAGATGAGCAGATATCCACAAAAGCTCTGCTGGAACATTATTCCTAAAGTCTCCTTAAGAAACATCACACACAAATTAATTTGCAATTAAAAAAAATGCAAGCAGTGCAGACACTTACTTGATAGCAATTTTCTGTAATTTGCATTAGTATTTCCTGGCAGTTTGGGCATAAACCTGTGGACATGGGTTTTACTAATCCAGCTCCAGCCACCATATCCTGTTACTCTATATTCCTCTCCTTTTTGCTTCCAAACCTGTAAATATTTTTTAAATAGTAGTATTAATGATGCTATTTGCAGCATTATTAATGTTTACATTTAAAAACCAAAAGATGATTTAAAAAACCTCCCAATTTTTACATACTTTTCCAAGCAAGTTCAAGTATATTTGTGAAATAATGCACTAAAATTGAAGATCTATTTGCTGATAATTAAATTGATCTATCATAGTAACATCTAAAAGCCTCATTTATTTATGTAATAGTGAGAATCTATTTACCTAAAAGCTGAAAGATTATAGGAGTTTTTGAATCAACCTGTATGCTTGTTACAACAAGTGTAGAGCAAAGAACTACTCGAACAAAAGTAGTTAATATCTACCATAGGACAGTATAAAGAGGTCTCTATCATGTTAGACAACTTCCAAAAGGTAGCTAGGCTGGATTTTTTGGGGAGGGGGAGTGTGTATGGGACAGACATACAGACAAGATTCCAGTAACCACCAAAACCTTCCATTAGGAAAGGCTGCATTTGCAGACCAATATCTGTCACTCAGGCAGTGTCAATAAGAGCATGACACAGACCAAACTCAGTTCAGAATATGTGCTTGAATACACAGCCATGGTTCCTACCCCCATGGCAGGGACACAAGGACATGAACACTGTGAGCTTAAAGAAAACAGAAAAAGAGTCAGAAATCAACAGTTTCTGTATTTTCTCTGTTCTTCCCACAAAAGAAACCCTCACCTGGTGTTTGACAGGAAATGTGTATTTCACCCACGTAGCTTGCTGCATTGTTTCTTCTTCTTCTTGTTTTCTCTCTTTTTTTTTCACTTTCTCCTTTTCTTCTCTTTCTATTGCTGTCATTCTGCGTAATCTACTCCGTACAGATTTAAGTGCATTTAAGTACAGAATCTTGCAAGCAAATATAAGAAGTCACGAGAACATAATACCCCTTTGAATAAGTTAAAATATCTGAAGTTAAGAGGAATGCCCACTATCAGGTTTTAGGTATTACTTGTAACAGGAGCATCACTTTTTTTTGCTATTTCAGTGAGGCAAACACAGCTGGATGCAACTGTGTCTAACACTAGACACATCTGTTTTCTGCTCCTATGACAAAATGAAAGACAAAACCCAGACTCCGCTCAACTGAAATTTGCTCTCTTATTCTCTCAGAGTTTTAGCACTTTTGACACTGTGGCTCAGATAAACGCAGAAGCAATGACACTATGAAAATATTGTCATGCTTTTTCAGTGTTTCTGGTTGAGAAAAAACACTTCAAGTGCTGAAGGACTGTCTCAATTTAAACAAAATTCGTACAGGCTTAGAGGAACTAGCAATTGCAAACCAAAGTAAAATTCTCATACTCAAAAATATTTTAATATTTATTAATTTTACCTCGTGTGCCCCAAGGATTCCCGCCAGATGGGCAGCATGACAACTGGTTTGATTGCACACTCCAATATAGCCAGTGCTAGTGCAAATTCTCTGGGTTTGCTGCACATCTGAACAGCCTTAATCCAGTTAGACCTAAATTGGAAAAAAGAGGAGGATCTGAAATATATACATGCACTAATACAGCTTGCTATTTTAACAAGATTTAATGGTAGGATAAAAACTCCTGTATTAATACTTTACTCAAATGTACAACCGTTTTAGACTCCATCATAAAGACACACCATATTTTATTATACTGAAGCAAGGTGCTTGGAAATCAGAGATTTGAAAAAACAAAGATCATTGCTTATTAACACGGCTAGCAAAGCCACAAGTAAAACAAGAGAATATGTACTTCCATTAATTAATTTACCTGTGGGAAGCCCAATTAGGGTGAAGGAAGGATGCTGGGATATTGTTTTCTAGCTGAATAATGGTCAGCCTCAGGGTGGATATGGTCAGCACTTTGGAGCCGTGCACAGACCCGTTCCACTTGAACTCTCCAGCTGGAGTCAGGCAGAACTTGTGCGAGAGGTGCCGCCTCTTGTCGTGGTCCTCCCTGTGCTGGTGCTTGTTCAAAGCAAAGGAATTGGTGGCATATTGATTGTGATAAACACGGTACTTCCCCTCCTGCCCCAGTTTGAAATAATTGTTGATATTTCCTTTAATCACAACGTCCTTCTTGGTGCTCACTCGGGAGACTTCGCCTTGAGAGTTGACCACCAGAACCTTACGAAAGAAATATTGGAAACTTAAATGAATCTTTAAAATCATTCCTTCTATTTACTTATGATTTAGGCTTCAAATGTTTATCTATAAAAGAATAAAAATACCCTGCATCAGTTTGTAGAAGCTAATAACTGTTTATACAATATAGCAATATATGTACTTCATCACTGGCTGTCTATAGACCTGGGATATTCCCAGGATAAACTTTAACACTAAAAAAATCACCATCCAGGCTCCTCAGACCAAACAGGAACCTGCTTTGCTGCTCTGATTATGCCTATGGAGGAAGAGAGCCTTGGGAAAACAGCTTCACTAAACTCAGGTAAGCTCTCTGTGAACCCCCTCCTTGGTACATCACAGAATTCAGACACATAGCTTGGCAAACAAGTATCCTGGACTTTGAAAACACGGCACTGATAACATCACTGGACTAATTTGTTTGTCAATAAATGCGCTAACTGTTAACTTACAAGCAAAATCAGTTAATAAAATAAAATTAATATACTAAATAATATGCAGACAATTAACTGCAGAAAAGTCCCAACAGTCAAACACTTCCCTCCTGGATAAACTGGACTACTTAAAAAAACAGAACTAAAACAGCAAACAACCCAGTCATACAAAAAAACTACACCAGTGCATTGGGTCAGTGTCATACCACTCCGTAGAGAGCACCCAAGAGAGCAAGAGCAAAGGAAAAGGGGGGAAAAAAGCTTCCTGTGATATTTCAATTTCGCCATTTGCTAATTTATCATTACTGCTGTTTTTTTAAACTACCTCCACTGCCTGCCAATATCACTTCTTTAAACTTTTAAATAAAATTTAGTATCATTTAAAGAAATTATCATTTTTCCAGAACATTTTTTGTAGTTCTTTGAGTTTTCCAAGATGTGCACAAACCTCTCTGGTTTCTTTATATAACTTATTTGCTTCATTTGCTGCAGCAGCAACCTGCTGGCTTTTCATCTGGCTCAGTTTGCTGTCTGGATTTCTCAATCTGGTGAGCATGCGTGTGGAGCCTGGCGTGCCCTTCCCTGCACCTGGAGAATCACTTCTGTCACCATTGGATTTCTCTCCTGCCCAGGGAAAAAAAGGCTTTTAAAACAAACTTAAGAATTGGAAGTTTTCTATTGATGTATGGAAGTAACAAAAAGAACAGAAAGTTTAGTGAAAAAATTCATAAAATGAAAGTTGGAGACATCATTATCCTTATCATTGTTATCATCATCATTATTATTATTATTACCTATGTCCTCTGAAGCCTGGGATCCCCTCTCTGCATTTTCAGCATCATCAAGAGTCTTAATGGAGTCGTTGTGCCCAGGGCCCAGCTCGCTGTCACTGCTGTTCTCCACATCTGGCTGTGGGGCTGCAGCAAACCCACTGCTGGGGATCATCTGACCAGTTTCTTCTATGAAAGAATAACTTCAGCTTTAGTTTTTTTCTTTTGAATTGGATCAATGCAAGTTTTTAAAGTTTTCATCAAAAAAAGGCAGATGAACATGTTTTGCTGGACTGAAGGGAAACACATAAAATATTAATTCCCTTCAGAGCACTGTATCTATGAAAGTATTTTTTGTTTTGTTTCAAGCAGTTTCAACTTCTACATCTCTGAAGACCCGAAATTCACACCTGTATTTAAAATATATTCAGATTTCATCCAAGACAATTTTTTCTATAGATACACACACAGAGAACCTTCTACTGAGACTGTTTTGCATTTAAAATTCATAAAATTTGGTCTTCCTGCAGCTTCAGATTCTCTTTTAATTTTCTTATGCTTTAGCTGTTCCTCAAAGCACACACCTTTCAGTTCCCCTCGTTCTCCATTGAGTCTTTGGTTGTCTCTTCTTCAGCACCTTAATTCTGAGGAATCCCTCACAAAAAAACCAGATTTCTGTTCCATTGGCACCACTGTAAATATCAGCTCACTTAAAATATCAGCCCCTTCCCGATCTGATGGGCCTTGATGTGGCTTCAAATGGGTTCCTGGTCCTCAGCTGTCCTTACTGTGTCTGCACAGCTCTGGACTTTGCTGTCACCTCACCTGCTGTGCTGCCCCAGTAGGAATTTTTGACTAAATATCTGTGAATTGCAGCTCCCTCGAAATAAATCTCTCCAGCTTCCCAGTAGGAAAAAGCCCCCATCCCTCAAGACAGCAAACCTAGCGATGTCTTCTGGGGTTTGTGCCAAAGAAAGACAGTTCGGCTGCTTAAAAACTACAAGATCTGCCTGTTCCTAGAATTCTTCCAAAACATCAGGGATTCTGATGGTGTTAAGAAAAGTGACAGAACAAAATCTGTTTTTGTGAAATAGTCACTCCTAGCAGAAGGATGGATCAGGTAAATATCCTGGAATTCTTAGAGGATCCCTAATCTGAATGCATCTTGATTTCTGACTTTGCCAAATGGGTGACCACCACTGCTTGATCCATTTCCCTTTTTGCTATAATGAAAAATGGACCTGGACCTGTTTCCATGGCTGCTGTTTGGAGGAGAGTGGAAGCACCCAAACCAGACTCTTAATAAACATTAATATCCAAATTGCATTTAACAAGGATGGTGACAGACATTCTCATCTACCTCTGCATTTCACTCATATTTTCCCCCTCTTTTGGCCATAACTGCCTCACTGATCCTGGTTCAGTATCTCTCCCTCTCTCGGAAAGGAGTGCCTCAAATGGAAATTTCATAGTAAGAACACAAACATCACTGTCAATACAGAGAATCAGACATAAGCAAAAACCCTCTCCACACACACTTTGCTACAAGAAAAGAGCCCACTAATTTACAACTCATGTAGAAGCTTTGGAAGGAGAAAGGTACTTGTGAAAGTAAAATAAATAACGATAAATATATAAGTGAATCTTTAAAATAAAATACAAACCCATAAAGGTGTCTGAAACAAAATGATAGGATATGTATCTTTCCCATTAAACCTCTACACAGTTATTTTAACTTTAAAAGGGAATAAAAAATAGAAATGGCAAAAATATTTGGTCACATATCTAAAATATATGGTTTTTGTCTCGTACATGAGGATATTTTCTGTACTTAAAAAGTGCATTATGAGGCTTGCAGATTACAGATTAATCTTAGCTTTCATTTTGTCCTCCTGTTAAGAAAGTTTATTACAAGGTTTGGATGCATTGACTTTCATAAGTTGAAAAGCTGCAGACTGTGCAGAACTATTTCTGTAGGAGAGAAAACATTTACTACCCCTTTCTAAAACATAACACATCGAGTTCACATCACACATTAGAGCATGTTTAGATTTTTAAGAACTGAGAATAAAATTCTGATGATTTTAATGGTGATCAGCTGTTTAAAACAACATTTAGTTAAGTAGTAAATCTTGTAAGAGAATATAATTCTAAATGTAATATAAAGTAATTCTAAAATAGTACACTCATAGTTTATGTTACACCTAATCAACTCCCACTTATTCCTAAAGCAAAAGTAAGTTTGTCTGGTTTTAAATAGTGTATATTATTACCTTTGAGTCACTGACATGGCAGAACAAAACATGTTAAAATACAATAACCCTTGTGCTTATAATTCTGAAATCTGTTTAAAATTTCTAGCATGACAATTTTAATCTTGACATTTCAGTGCAATGGTTTATACATGTGAATGAAAATGCTTTGTTTGTTAGTAATTTACACAGTAAATGAGAGGTTAAAATAATAAACAAGCCAGAAGCAAATTAGAATTTGAAATAAACTTTGAGAGGATGCTAACAATCATTATGGATCACTATGGAAAAATAAAATATACAGAAAATAGAAAATAAAAAGCTTAGCCATAGTCGTCTTTGGAAGGCATGGAAACAAATGCTAATGTCATGGTGGACCACAAATCTCAAGCACCAGTTGCAAGAAAATTAACTTTGAAATGTTAATAATGACAACGTAGCAGTAAAGGATGGCACTGCAAGCAAACAGCATGAGTGATATACGCTGGGAATGGTTTTAGTGGACAAATCAGAGAGAAAAACAGATTCCCCAAATTACAGAGGCATTGGTAACAGTGCCTTCTGTACCTGAGAGTTCCAGAGGGAGCTCTGATGCCACCTTCTTCTCTGCCACGTTGTTGCTATCAAGGGTTTCTGACTGACACCCCACTGCGTCCTTCCCTTCAGAGCAACTATTCTCTCCTGCAGAAGGATTTGTGGTGTTGTCGTCAGTGCTTGAGGTCACAGAGTTACTTTTATCCCCAACGACTGTTGCCTCTATAGTAAAACGCACAACAAAACTTTAGGGATGTTCTTTATTATGCTTTAGGATGTCATTTGGCATCAGCCATAGAAACAACTTCAGCAGATTTGTTTGTTTGATAATGCTGAAAAATAGCGAGCTTTTTCCTTTCCTTTTTTTTTGCTATGAGATAGCATTGTCTCAGAATCAAAGAACAAACCAACTGTGATGAGGAGAAAGTAAAAAATGATGTAATATGGCTTACTACAAACATGTTGATCACAACCTGTAAGTGCCACCTGTACCTCAAGGCAGAGTATCTAGGAGCCAGCTGTACAGAAGTAGGAAAATTGGTGAAATTACTTAACAAGAACAACTCCAACATACAAGCACAAAGGAACTGAAAAATACCACCGATTACAAAAATATCTTGGATAATCGTACAAAGAAAGTATCACATTAACGCTTACAGAAATGTGGGCTTCACTTCACTTAAATGGAGCTGTTAAAGCACAGTCAGAGTTTCTTTACCTTCTGTTTTCTCTTTTTCCACGTCTAGCTCATTGTGTGTTTCCTCAATTTTATCCTGGTCTCCAGATTCTTCCTTGTCTCTCTCAGCATCTGTCTGGTCATTATCAACATCACTTTTGGCCTTTTCTGCTTCCTCATCGCCTGTGTTTTTATCTTCCGCTATTTCTCCTTTTCTTGCTCTGATAATGTCCAAAATTTCATCTACAATATAAAGCATGTTGTCAGCACGAAACAACAAACCACCTACAGAGCCATGGAGCACAAATAACATAACATAAATCCTGCTTCTGATGTAATAGAAACTAGATTTGATTCAAAGTGCAGCATCTATTCCCATTACACAAAATATTCCTACCATTTGCTGCAGAAAGGAAGGACTTGTTGTTGCCCCTTGCTTTGTTTGTAAGGTCCTCTGTCACATCCATGTGCCGATGAACTTCTTCACGCATCTCGTCCAGGGTTTTGCATAGGTCAGCTTCCCAGTAATCCTTGTCCAGGCATTCAATTAACTCTGCCAGCTGGATCTTTGTGCTGTAGTACCAGATTTTCTTATCCTTCTCACTTTCTGAATCTTCCTCTCTGTAGGAGTATTTAAAAAATATTGATTTTAAAATATCTGGATAGATGACAAAAATTACTATCAGTCTGCTTTCTGCAGAGCACAATTAAATGTCAGTACTTGAATGTGAATAAACAAATCACATTGCTGATATGCACTCAGTTTAATATCAATATTCATTTCTTGTTTCCCTCCTTTTCTTCATCCCCTCAGTTCTCATGACAACTTCCTCAGGAAAGCTCTGAAGTCTCCTTAAAACTGGTTTGTCCAATCTGACAACAAGGTTTATTCTCACTATATTTACTATTACTGTAACCAGTAATTTACTACTAAGTCTGAAGTAATTTGAAAGTCCAGAATCCATAATGGTAGTTCCTGACAGCGTTTTCAGGGAAGAGCACAGTTAGGAAATTCAAAGTACAGAATGTCACATTCATAAAATATTTTATATTGGCATCCTACAGCATCCACCTGTGCGAGCACCAGTAAGGGATGAGTCATTATATAACCCCTTTGAAAAGATCAAGGGATTTCCCCAGATTTTCCACAGTACTCCATGACCCCATAAGCCCAGAGTTACTGGTGCCAACAGCACCTCAGCAGGGCCACGGACCCAAGGGAGCTCCAGAAATACCTCAGGTAACATAAATGCTTCAGGCTCTCTCGGAGGCTGCAGAGCACAGGAGGATGCTCCAAGGGGCTCTGCAGCTGTTGGATTTCAGCGTGGCGGGTTCCGTCCCGTGGAGCAGCAGCAGCAGCAGCAGCAGCAGCAGCCAGACCCAGGCTGGCACGAGCCTGAGCACCCCCAGCACACGGCAGGGCTCCCCACACCTGGTGGGTGCCACTGACTGACCAGCCTGGCCTTCACCTGGGCAAAGGAACTGAAGGAACTGTGAACTGTGCAAAGGAACCATAACTGAACTNTGGTGGGTGCCACTGACTGACCAGGCTGGCCTTCACCTGGGCAGGGGAACTGAACCATTGCTGCACTTGCTCGCCCTCTTACAGCACCGCAGGCCTGTGCCCACTGAGGGTGCCAATCCAGAGCGCTGACAGCAATGGAAGCTGACTGTAAGTCTCAAAGATCTGCCCTCGTGGGGTTTGTTGCAGGTTCCTCCCTACTGGTCGCCTTCCTGTGGCTTATACATTAAAAATAGCACAAATTGGCCTCAGGGATTCAAAAAGACAAACAACCTTCAGGCAACTTGATCATTGTTGATCTACTGCCTCCCATGCTGCGTTTGCGAAACAATTAATATTTGCAACTCAAACAGAACACTACTGAAATAAGGTGGTTGTGAAGTTAATAATGGCAATATTACTCAAAATTCAACTACTAACTTGTCCCAACCATTATTACAAAACAGACTTCTGGTTTTGATGATAAAATCTGGTGTACTGCAAAGAAACTTGCATCTCTCTCATGAAGGCCTTTCCTCATGAAAAGCAACTAATTCTGCGTTACCCATTTATTCCTCTAAACTGCCAACATTCCATTAGTTTTAGCCACACCAACCTGTTAAGTTTGACAAGTTTTCTCAGAAAACAGCTCATTTCAGCAAGACTGTCACATACAACACACCAAATTATAACAGCTGAACACTGACAATCATTTGACTCTATGGAATATTCTAGGCCTGTAAACTCCCATGTTAAAGAAAAATTACTGTTTAAACCATGTTTCCTCTAAACCAAGAGTTATTTACTAACAACAATAGGTATGACAGCACTTTCATTACCGGTGGTGAACAAAAGCCACAGAAGAGGAAGATAAAGGCAAACACCCAAAAACTAAGATGGAAAGGGAGATGAGAATGCAAAAATAGGGGCTTTACACAGCGAGAGGAAATAAAAGGATGAAACAAAATGCTTAACTAAAGAGGACAGGGAATGGGTGCCTTCTGAGCTTTCCCTGGCAAGTTTCCAAGGGAAGTGGCAAACGCAAGACCCCGGCAGAGCAGCCGTTGTAAGGCTGCTCTGCTCCTGACAAACATAACTGCAGAATATGATGCTGTTTTTCCTTTATTTCTTACCTGACCAAAAAGGGAATTTGAACCTTTCATTTTGAACCCCTCTGTTGTAGCTGTTACAGGATTATTTGCTAGAGAGATAATACCATTTACACATCCTCTTATATGACCTAGATATGCAACAATATGAACGCTTTATATAGAATCAGAGAGTCACTTCGGCTGGAAAAGACCTTTGAGATCAAGTCTGACAATACATTCTCATCTCTCCATGAGGGAAGGCAATGCCTGCATCCATCTGTCAGACAAATAGCCTGTACACATTGCTTCAATTTTGATGGTGATCATCCAAGTGTTTTCTTATTTTCATGTTTCTCCCCCCATTCAGCAAATCCGAGACTGCTCCAGCTGCACTAATGCAGCCAGGGTATGTGTGTCACCTGAACATCCCGAGCAGCATCTGGCTTTTCCCTTCCCATCAGCCCTTTCTAGTCTAGGTTTGCAAGGTTTCATTGGACTGAAAAGCAATTAACTGCTGTTTTCAATTTCCCTGGATAACTCAAGAAAAAGCCTTCAGCACCGTAAAGGTTTGCTGTATTGCAGGCCAGTAAACCCCGAGGCTCCGTGTGCAGAGCTGAGACATCAGACCACCAAGAGTATTCTGCAGAAAGCACCTGGAGCTAATCCTTCCATGTGTGATTTGAGTCCTGCCCATTAAAGATCTGCTCAGATCATATTCTAGAAATGGACAATGAGGTTATCCAAGAGTATTTTAATATCCTTCTACTTAATTTATACCAGTGTTTGAGCATAGAGTTTGTTTTGAACTGAAGGCTATCACAATGTCAGCAAGAAAATTTCAGGAATTAAAGAGTTTTCTATTGAAAAAGCACAGACAGAAAGTGAACTGGCACAAACTGGTTGGTCTGTGTGCTTACACCAAACTCAACTCTGCCCAGACGTCTTTCCAAGATTCGGATTGTGCCAGGGGAAGACTTGGAGCACACAGCACAAATCATTCCATGCACTCTATTTTGGCCAACTTAGATATGATCTAAATTAACAATTATATGATTCCAGCTAACTTTCCTCAACATCTTCTTGTGTTTACTAAAGGGACACAACTTCTACCCTCTGAAGAAGTCAGAGGGGCTGTCATAAAAAGACGGAAAGATGCAAAGCTGCACAAGGACCAGCTCCCAACGTTTTTCTCAGACAAGGCAGACAGATTTGCCAGCTTGGTGCTGGACAGGTCTGCTGAGTCTCCAGGGGACTCAGCTGAGTCACATACAATGTGTGAGGCCAAGGAAGGAGAAAAGAATCACATGACTATTTCCTACCTCTTTCAGCCTCCTTGGCTGCCAGGAACTATTCACTGGCAGGCTGCAGAGACAAGTTCAAAGACTGATAAAGGCAACATAGAAGATGCTCACAACTTTCAAGTAAGGTGATTACAAAATATTTAGTACTCGTAGTAACAGCTATTCCCTGCATTCCATGATGATACAATCGGAAACTGAAGAATTCAGGAAATTGTTTAAAACAATCTATTCAAATGAGGACCCAAACCCTTGTTAATTAATTGTAGAAAATAGAGGAGGACCCCCTAAGAACATAAACAGCATGACAAATCTTGAAGAAGAAAAGCTGAAACTGCTTTTGACTGTCGAGGAAGATCCATACAACTCAGGAATAACAATGTGTGTCCTATTTCTGCTATCAAAATGAAAGCCAAACAGTGTTTCATTATCTTCTTTCACAGAAAATTGATAAATCCAAAGCATCTCAGTATTTCTATAAAGATAAACTTGTTAAAACACTGCAGCAGTTTACTAGGACAATGCAAGTCAAAGCCCCAAATTTCCTGAGTTATTAACTTGCAGAAATAATCTTCACAAGTAAAACAAATGCAATTGACCCAGAGGCATCATCCTTAATTTGTAAACAGCTTGAAACAAAAACCTCAGGAATTAATTTGCTCTTGGCCTGATTTTTGTTTTAATCTTGTTGATATTTGTTCATGAAGAGACCAGACCCCTTCAGTGTCCACTTTTCCATCTTTGTAAAACAGAAGAGGTGGAAAGAGAAACAAACCCACAATGATGGGCTTAAACAAGGCAAGTGATGGAAATAAAAGTATCAGGGAACTTTTAGAGCAAAGTCTACAAAACCCTTTAAAAGGCAGGAAAACCAGCAGTAGGTTGGATTTATGACATTTAAAGGGGGAGAGGGGACAAGAAGTAAAAAGCCATAAAAACCCTTCTGAGAAACAAAACCACCAAGAATTTAGGATTTCAGTTCTCTAATCCTCCTGGGCAGGATTTCAAATCGGTATTTGTGCAGATTATTTTTAGGTCTATTAGTTTCCTCTGATACATTTGATCACATGGCATTGGGGAATACACTCTATTCATTTTAATAAAATTGATATGATAATATAATTTCATGCATCTCAGGTTTTAGCATTTGGCAGTTATCCTTTAAGTTATCCCTCAGTTATCCAAGGTATCAGGTGTGGTTTGGTCTTGTTCAGTGTGTAGATATACAGATATATATAGATATATAGATATACAGATATACATGCAAAGAAGTTGGGTTTGCAATACAGCATGCCTACTGAATTTAAAAGCTGGAAGTACAGAGTTTAATGTCTATGTGAGTTATTAAAGCTGCATTTCCCTGGAATTAACCTCTGTAGTAATTCTGCCCCCTTATGAAATAATTTGCCCACAGAACACTAAAGGAATGTAAAATACTGGGTTTTTAAAAACACAATACATTTAACTTTTGAAGATGTCTCTTCTGGTGCAGTTAAAATTACTACCAATGTGCTAGAAAGAAACAACTTTCACATGTGCAGATTTCAAAGGATCACGAAGCACCTGCATGATTCATTTTAGTTTGAAATACGTTGAAGTATTGCCTGTATCAAAACCTTCTGAACATCAAATACTCCACTTCACTGGGAAAAAACAGCTCAAGTTTGGTTAAAAATAATTACCTATCTGCCCACATACAGGGAGGAAACAAAGTCTGCCTAGTTATCTCAAAATCAGCTCCTGAGTGATCTGGATTTTTTAATGTTAATTCCCAGATCTCTGCCAGTACAGGAGAGCAGTGAAGACAAACTCATCTTTAGAACAGCCTTTTCCTCAAGAGTTTGAGGGAAAAGATACAAAAACCATGCAGAGGGAAACCATAAGTTACTAAAGCACAAGTAACTAGAGCAAAAATTATCTCAGTTACATATCCTTCATGATATCCTTCCAGGCTTTTTGTGAAAGTCAAAATTTCAACACATTTTCTGAGAACAAAAGGTAGGAAATTCTGCATGAGGCAATGGAAGAATTGGAATATCAACAGCTTCAGGTGCCCATCACATCCTGGTGAACCACCTGAATGATCCACCTCTGACTGTGGAGCATGTGGCTGAGTATAAACATAGAGTGGATATATAGCAAAAAAAAGTGAAGAGTATAAAAGATTCCCTGCATCCTTTGAAAGGTTACTTGGCACTACTGTGACATTTATAACCCAGCGAAACTAAAAAAGATCAAACGTACTCTTTTTTTACAAATATGAAAGAAGAACACAGGAAACAGAGCAGAGATAATTAATACTTAAAGCATCAGCTGACAATACCCCAGAGAAACAGCCCCACATTTTAAAGGAATACCATGAGTCCTTAGAAGTGTCTTCTTTGCAAGATGTAACACCATCAGCAGACCTCACAGTCCCTTTTAAACACACTGGCTACTCTCTTAACATTCACTGTAACCCGCTTTGTATTAAATTCTGTAAGGTACCCAGCTGTGGTTTATTTTCTCTGTAACACTGAATGGAAAACTGTGTTTTCAGAGCTCTGGTAAAATCTCTATTTCTCCTAATTTAACAATAGCACTGATTTCACTTAAATATTACTCCTCCTCCATTATGAGAACAATTAGATAAGAACACTCTTATGAGAAAACCAATCTTTAGCTATTTTCCCGTGAAAAATGTAGGAAGTGTTTTTATGATTTCAGATTCAACTTTTCAGGTAAAATCCAGGGCAAAATGCCCTCACTAGCAAGGGTTTGATTACTGTTATATTTTGAGGTACACTTGTATCTCAAGCCTAACCAGTAACAGGAAATTGTGTGAAGCACACGCAGTACCTCCCTCGAAGACAGGCATGCCTTGCTATGTTGACTTTCTTTGCACTACAGAAATGTTCAATGCGACATTTTCTGCATCTCTAGTAACAGTGAATCCCTTTGAGCATCTCTGAAAGTTTCAGCTTCAAAGGCAGAGCATCAAACTAGTACCAGAACCTGGCAGCCAAACACTGCTTGAGCAGGCGACAGACCACAAGTAGTGTCCTACACACCATGTGATCATAAAAAGAATCAAACTTCTCTTCAGTAACTTCTATCAGAAACTGGGGAGCTCTCATTAAAATTCCCTTTCTTTTCCTCACATTCATGTGTTTTAGGCACATTAATATTAAGCCTGAGGCCCTGTTTTTATTTCCTTTTTATGTATAGATTATGAGAATATTAATTTTGGATAAATATGGATTATTTACATGGTGTTTAGTAATCTCCTTACAAAACAGCAAGCAACAGCCTTATCTAAAGAAAGAACAACTTTAAGATGGCAACAGCAATTTACATGATGTATTAAAAACACAATATCATTGTTCAGAAATTATGCAATGATTAGTTGACTTACATGATGATTCTCCTGTTCAGGAACCAGTATTTCCGCCTATGTCTGTCATATCCAATCGGTTCGTGTCGGATGTATGGTTTGTTTTTTTGGATTTCAGCCACACAGTCAGTCACTCCAGGCACCTTATGTGCCACGCAGACCTCGCACTGCCACTCGTCTTCTGGCACCTCCTCCAGAGGAGGTTTCACGCACTCCAAGTGGTACACGGCCGAGCAAGTCTCACAGCAAAGCAAATCCCCAAGTTTGTGACAAACCCTACAATGATCATCATACTGAATAACACCTTCTGACATTAACTCCTCACGTGCAATGTTTGTGGTAAGAAACTGATCCACTAAGAACTGCAGAACTTTGATTTTATTCTCTACTGGTCCATAAGGATAGTCCTCTGTCTCTTGGTAAGGAAGAACATGATGGTATTCCTTGTCACTCTCACAATATACTCGCAGAACCTCTGGCCACGTCATTCCATCTATGAAATACAAAGTGGAATTAACGCTATCTTTGAGGTCAGCAGGTCCAAAGGTAGTATTTGAAGTGTCTTCTTCACGTAAAACTGCTTTTAACAGCACTATATGCATCTCTGCCATAAGTGTGCACTGCTCTTGACTTACCAGAGCAGCACAGAAGTCCTCAAAACGAAAAGGAGAGAGGCGCAAAACAGTGCCAAAGTTCCTTAGTACCTCATAGATGGCAATAACATTCATTATATGCTCACTAGGCACCATTAAGTCCTCTGAGGATTTAGGAAACTCCAAGGGTGGGATATCTTTTTCTTCCAATATTGGAGAACGAGGACGATGTGCTCTTTGTCTTCTCCTACCTGCAATAAAAAATGACAGTAAGAATTTTGCTGTTCACAGGTCAACGTGTTTAAACATCTATCATCAATCACTGCGTTAACATTCTGAACTGATGCAAATTAAGGCTTCACAAGCTTCACAGTTACATAAATGTGTTAATTCATCTAATCATCTTATATTTTAACTAACAGCATGAAAACATAACACAAGATATCTGAAGGTTTGCTTTAGACACATATAGGAATTGCATTTCCCATACAGTGTACATCTATTGAATCTTTAAAATGAAATCTAGACATGTAATTGTTTAAACTGATTAAAAAGAAAGACATTTCCCGCAGCCAAAATATTAATTTTTTCTCATTTTTATTCAGCATGACTAGTTTAAACTTGAAACATCAAGCTCCACATAGTTATTTTGTATTAAATTATTGCAAGTTATTCTCCTATCCAGCAACAGCATCCAGGAAAGATCATTTCAAGCAGATTTCTTAGAACATCAATTCCAACCAAATTAAATACAAAAGAAAATCTGAAGTGCGTTGCCCACTGCTTTCTAACTAGACTATTTCTCCTGGCTACCTACAAACCAAAACCAGAAGGTAAATGTGATATTATATGAAAATATTTCAAAAATTCTCCATTTTTCAAAACAAACAAACAAAAAACCATCCCAACCCATCCTTATGCTTCAACAAAACAGGATCCATATCCACGGAACGAGGAGGCAAAATTATGGAAGGACAAAGCTTACCAAAAAGAGCTAATCTAAAGAGCTGTTTTACTACCTAAAAGACACTGAGCATAATTAATTCAGTCTCAGATGCTAATTCAGGTAAGATGCTACACTTCCTTCCCTTCAATTCCACTATCCTTAATGCCAAGCAGAAAGAAAAACAGAAGAGGAAAGTTTTTGTAAATCCCTCCCTGACAGATGACATATTTTAATCTTCTATCAAAATAACCAGCTACATGCAACTATTTCTCAGCTATCAGTTAAAAGTTTTAGATGCGCTCATTGAACTTATTTCCTTTTATAGAAAAAAACAAGTTGAGAAAATCTCATAAACCATTATCTAGGTTTAATCCAAGAACTGAGATGAAAACTGGTTATAGGTCCTCTTACTAAGCATGCTAAGATGCTGCTCAACAACTAAATTTTGAAATTATCCATTGTCCATAGAGAAGCATCAGCAGGATGAATTTCATTCACAGAGAAAATCCAAAGGAAAACTGCAGCTGTCTGTAGCAGCCATTTCCCACACACACTTCATTAAAATGGGACATGTATTAAACTGTGTGTTCTGAGACTCAAGCGTGACACAACCAGTAGTCTGGAATTTTAAGATTCACAGTCATAATTTCTTGACCAAATTCTTCAAATAACAGACCTCCCCAAAAACTGGTTCAATGAAATTGAGAGATAAAGTGAAGTTTATCTCAGCTTGGATGTTACCATTAAGAGGAAATGGTTCTCTGTGGCATTTTTCAACCCACCCTACTGCCTTCAATACTCCCAGAAATACAGAAAATAAATCTTATATGGGAGAAGACCTGCTAAGGTAGATCCTACTGAACCTGAAACACCATCATCAAAACTTTCATGCATTGAAAAGGGGAAAAAAAAGTTACCAGAAAGAAAAGCTGCTCTCAGAAACATCCTGATGCATAACAAATGATTCCAGAGAAATAAATAAACTCTTAGGCTGGTATGGCAAGAGGGCACCAGATACAGCACTCCCTTTCCAACGTTAAAGAATGAAATCTTATGCAAAAAATTACACACCCAAACAATATAGAAGATGAACTGCAAGATGTTTCCATTACAGAAGTAACGGGTCAACATCATCTGTGGATAAAAATAACTTTCCAAGTTTAGTGAAGCTTGAGCTCTGACTGTGGAAAATGAAAGAATGCTTCTATGACTGCCTTCCAACATGCCTCTGCACAAATCAGTGGAAAATGTTTAATCATGGCAAACACACAAAGACAAAGGAGTTTTACAGCCAGGCACAAAGCAAGTGTTCTCTAGATTAAACTCAACTTTTCTATCACCATGATCCAAAATCATATATGCATAAGGTACAGCTGGTTTAATTAAAGAGCCCCAAAGCAAAAAAAGACACATTCACACAATAAACTGCTTCAGGGTCCTGAAGCTTCCTTCAACATTGCAGTTCTAGTTGGCCATGCCAGACAACACCACCACCATCACCACGGAACAGATATTCTGAAATCTCTGATGGCCGTCACAGAATCCAAATATCACAAAAGCCAGCAGAGCTATCAACCAGGATTCTTTCCAGTGTTTGCAACTGTAGCAGAAAAAATGTGTCTGCCATACAGTGAAGCCATAAAACAGCCCTTCAAGTACGGGAGCAGCAAGGATATTAACCCTGCTTTACGTGAATTAATCAGAAGTGACAAATTCCCCCCATAATTTTAGACAAAGGTAAACCAGAGTGAAAGAACACTGCTGAAAAAAATGGACTCCCAATATACCAATTTTGCTGATGTCTCTTTCACATGAGATAACCATGGTATGGAATCACAGAATCATTAAGGTGGGGAAACACCATCAAGATTAAGGCCAACCAACAGCCCAGCCCCACCACCACGTCCTCGAGTGCCATATCCACACATTTTTGAACACCTCCAGGGGTGGTGACTTACAGCAGCTTCCTGAGCAGCCTGTTCCAGTGCTTTACAACCCTTTCAGCACAACGAAGTTTCCTAATATATAATCCAAACCTCTTCTGGTGCAAGGAGGCTATTTGTATACTTGTCACATGAAATTAATGGGGAAATTAAAAAAAAGAACCTTAAACCAAGGCATTCCTAGTATGTTCTGAAAAAGTTAATCTCTAACACTTCCCCTTACAAAGGAAGCACATTGGTACAGAGATCTAGAAGAAATGTGTTACCGGGATACAAACATGTCATGAGAGCATAATAAAGAATTGTACTTTAGTGCCAGCACAATGCAACCCTGTGGCTGCATTAGTCACACCATTCCATCTCCTACTTAAATCAATTTATGCATTTTCATGTTTGCTTTGGTATAAAAACCAGGAATTTCAAAAGCAATAGTGAAACAGACAATAGGAAAAGCACACTGCATTATAAAATGTGTGCTTCATTTGTGTTAGGCCTCACAGCTGCAGCACATCATGGTATTGAGCACCTCAACACTCCCCATCCACACTGGAAACCACATACCACAGCTCAAGAGCTCAAATCATTTCTCTTTTCGGACCCTGAACTGCTCTGAATAATTCTAAACTAAATATAAACTGGTTTCCAGAGCTAAAAAGGTAAGTATTCAAAGATGCAGAATATTTTAGAAAGAAACTGTATTTTTCTTGAATGACTTGATGGCGCAGTATTTCAAATCTTTCTATGCTGGCTTTTTTCTTTCCAATTTCACTTTCAATTTGCTATTAATATTCTCTGTACTGGGGTTGAAGAGAATTTGAAGTTGAGAAGAGAATCATAAAGTGTGATTTGGAAATTCAGAAATTCCAAGCAATTTGTGCTTAAATGTATTACTGACCAATATATCAACTGTGATCTCAAGAAACACTCAGGCACCTTTTAAAAAAACCTCAAAAGCCCAAACCAACAAACCCAAGCAGTCTAATAATCTCCAGAGAAAAGGATGGACATTCTCTGCCAAGGTGCTCATAAATCTTGAAGCATTGTAAGTGGCTGCTGAACTGAAATTAAGAGTGNTAAATTTGACGTTCACTGGCAGACACAAAAAACCCACAGCCCAACAAAGAACTCTGGCCACTTCAAACACTTTATTTTAGTTTAAATTATTTCAAGGATACTAGGATTTGACAACCTTTTTTTTTTTTTAACTTGCTGTCATTTGTCAAGGAGTTGGACCCCCACAGGGAATTTTTGTTTCAAACAGAAATTGCAGGATGTGCTATTTTGAAGAGGATTGCAGAGTAGGTGCACTGGCACCTGACTGACCAGACTTTAAACTGAATCTTCATGTAACTACTCTCAATTTACTCACACTGAAGTGTCTCAAAACATACTCAAGTTT
>WEIT01040317.1:966-15126 GCA_013389985.1 Dryoscopus gambensis | reverse complement strand
CGGCCCCCGGCCTCCCCCCCGCCCCAGCCCCCGGCCCCGACCCCGCCGCTCCCTCAGCCGGCCCTGCCCCCGGACTCACCCTCTCCCCACACTGGAGTCGCTGGGCCCGTGGCCGGGGTCTCTCCCAGAGCTCGACCCGCGCCCCGAGGGAGCCCCCGGGCCACCTCTGAGCGAGGTGGGCGCCGGGCCCCGGGCAGGGTCTCCCCACGGGGGGCTTCATCCCCTGCCCGAAGATGTCCCCTCGGGAGAGGCTTGCCCCCTCCATGGGCACCAAGCAGCTCTCCTGAGCACTGACGCTCATCTCTGGCCGTGCTTTGACTCCTCACCCATTAAACCCCTCTTACAGCTCACCCTCAACACAGCCATCGCCCGTGTTAAGCAAACACTGACATCACATAGGGACCCACCATCACCGTTTTTGTCCATCCACTTCGTCTATTCCCTGGAGCACTAGGAAAGAGATGGGCTCCGTCTGTTTTGTATTCCCTCTGGTTGTCTCATTTACCCGAACCCACAAAGAGCTAAAAATCAACAAAAACCAGTTGCACAGTTGGGTTTCCAATGCCACCACTTTAATTCAGGGTATCAGTTTCATAAGCAAAAGCAGTACAAACTGAAAGCCAGCCCAAGGCACACAAACGTCTTGTATTTCTTACAAACACCCTTCCTTTTCACTGCTAGATCCAGACAGCTTTGGGATTTCAGAGAGCCAGAAGTCTAATCATTAGAAAATCTGTCTCTTTATATGTTCGTTTCTCTTAGTCCCTTGCTCATACTTCTGAGCAAGGTAAAACTCAACACTGGTCATGCCACAAGCATGGCAGCAACATGTCCATGTGTCATTTAACTTGCATTCTTCTATAGTAATTTTTGAAGTCCTTTTGTTCATTACCTTGTTGCTCAGGCCGCGCACCTCATTAAACCCACTAACCTGCCTCAGCATCAAGCACACAGCAACAGCAGCAGGGTTTAGCCCAATTTGCACTCTTATATCCAGCTTTTTATCTGCAGCTCTGTTATACTCAGTGTTGCAGATGCAAAGGCTCAGAACACTGGTCTAAACACAGGATGATACACACAGCAGCAGCCAACATTGCCCAACCCCACTTAGACCTTTCTACTCAATTTATATTCTGAACTTTTCAGTTACCTTTAGATTGCTTACGTCAGGCTGATTTTTGCTACCTCTTACAAGGTCGCAAAGGATTGTGGTAAGTCTTTAAACACAAGAATACACAGACACGCATTTTGAGGGAGGTTATTCCATTATCTCCTTCTGCTATCCTGGGAAAAACACCTGTGCATTCTGCCGTCTACACACTGAGAATCTAGCTAGCAAAGGTACCTAGTGCACCTACTGCACCAATTACACAGCCTGCAGCATTGTGAGAGCATCAACACCTCTGAAATACTGCAGATCTTGTGTATTTGTGGCAGATCAAAGGTGCTGAGAATCATGTGCTTTCGAACTGTGAACCAGAAAATCTTGTCTGTTAATCCCATCCCTTACCAGTTGGTGCTGTGGAAGTGCTTACTGAATAGGACTTCTAAAATGAAAATTATTTAGGTGGAGAAATGGGTGCATAGAGAGGTATGTTACCTTTCAGGGACAGGATATAAATTAGTCCTTTCCAACACACATTTCAGTACAGAGAAATCAACCTAACCCCAAAACCTGCCTGTTCCATTCAGAGTAGAACAGAGTGATTTGGAACTTGGAGCTCTGATTTGGAGTCTGTTGGTAGAATTAAATGAGCATGTTTATAAGTGAATTGAATACAGCAGAAAGAGGAATTTTTGGGTGGAGGCCGTACCCTGCTTCCATCCTTAGGACAGATGGAGAACAAGACTCCTTTCACGAGGCTCTTTGGAGAAGATGAATAGCCCAGTTGTTCCAAGCTGTTGTCTGGGTGGGTTCCCTTCTCCAAGGATAAGGGAAAGAACTTAACCTACAGCTGGATGGCATTCAGAGCAAGTGAGCATATGCTCTTGCTTAAATTACTGAGATGCTTTTCTCCAGTCCTTCCCTCCAAACTCTTTCATAACTTGTGTTAGGAATTGCATTTAGGTGCTCAGCTCTCAAATCTGTTCCATGTACGTTTTTCTAAGACACCAAGGTGTTGCTGAGTAACGTTGCACTGGAGCTCAGCTGTAGACTGGAATTCAGTTGTAGGAAGGAAGGGCTTACATGACTTTTGCTGAGGTAATTCAATGTATTTCCAATTGCCATTTATTTAGTATGATGAAAACCAAAGTATATCAATATACTGATATGCTGAATTCTACTAATATTCAATCACATCATTAGTAAAAATAAGTAAAAATAACATTGAATTTGCTGTCCTGAAAATATACTGATTATCTTGTCCCCAACAATCCATCTTATACTTGACTCCAAGAAATCCAGCATTATGCTTCTGTCCCATTTCCCCCTATTCCAGATGAGCTGTCATTTACATGAATACAGTCCTACAAATACCTTGAAACAAGTCAGCTTTAAGTGAATGCCTCATCAGAAGAATAATTCAACAGATACCTGTAAAATCTTCAACAAACATTGTTTACATAAACTTTAGTTCATCACTTTGTATTTCAAAGAGTCAAAACCAACCTAAGATATGCTTTGAAATGCTAGAATTCAAGCAGTATAGATGACATTAACTAAGTTGAGGTGTTCAACAGTTGAAAAAGTACTCAGAGAAAACAAACTGATGTAGATAAGAATGTTCTTATTTTAAATTCAAGATGAGTTCTCTTGTCCAAAATATTGAAAGCAACTACTACCAGTGCCAAGAAGTCCCCCTCTGTATGAATCTTCAGCTGCCACTGCAGGGGGGTTTTTAGAATTTTAGTTTTATATACATTTGGTACTGACAGTGTATAAATACAACCGAAACATGTCAACTTCCAAAGTGTCTTGAGCCTGCGTGTGCAGCTCTTTCCAAGCTGCACAGCCCAAGACAGCAAGTTATGTCCCCAGCACTTCTGCTATAACCATCTCGTGCTTAGCCAAGAATCATGTGGTATTTTAGGATGTTCTCATGATCATATATCAAAATTCTACGTGAAAACATAAGCAAGCATCCAGCTTCTCATCCAGTCAAAAAGAGAGCTTTTAATACACAAGTTTCAAACTTACAACTCCCATGTAGCTACAGAGTAACCAGGCTCCTCCTATGTAGAAAACAACTTTTGACAGCCCCAATATGGAGTGCTAATACATCCTTGTCATAAAAGGAATCAATAAAAAATAAACGTGTTAATAATGAATTTCAAATTCAAATAATTTCCAGCACTTCAATAGAATAGGTCTGAGATTCCCTCAGGTGGTTCAGTCTTTGTAACTCCCGCAAACTTCCTTCAATCTTGTTGAGTTCCGAGTAGAACCGTACCTGAAAAGAAGAAAACAGAGACATTTATAGTAAAATACATTTTAATTATTTTCATACATCATCATACTGTGGAACCATCTGTGATTCTGCACAGTTTAAGATATTTAAACCAAACAAACAAAGCAGCTTTTGAAATCCAAATGAGACAGAGGCAACTGCAATTCATGCTCAAGGAGCATACAGAGGAGGACACACATTATTTGATTCACTATATAATTTGTTGTTGTCTGTCTCCCCCCCTTCTCAACATCCATATTCCAAATCCAACTGAAAATGAAAGAATTATCCCAGAAGATGCAACTTACTTGGGCTCTCACAAACTTATGCAGGTTTGAAAGCAACTCCTTTGCTTCTGGCAGCATCACCATGACAGTGAAGTGAGCATCAAGTAACAGGCACATCCAATCCATGATCTGAAGACAAACAAGAAAAGTAAATTTACACTTCCCAATCTGGAAATGACACACATTTGCCTTTAAAAGCTGAGCTCTGAAACATTAACTTCTAATGCAAAATACATGGGTTCACTTTCTAAAGCATATTTTAAGGTATATTTGGGTTTAGATTGTTAAAGTGTTACATCTGACTTCATACAGGTCCCATTAACAGACAATACTTAGTAAAATGAATGCAGACATCAGTTGAGATTAGATATTCCCAACTACTCACCAAGTTACACACCACAGAAAGGGAAGGAAGTACTTAGAACGAGCTGCTCACCTGATTTATCGTGGGAGAGCGTGTTCCAGGAAGAGTGGTGTTAACCTTTTCACTGCATTTCACATACAGGTAATATAAATACCTGAGAAACAGCTGAAAGCAGAAAAGTCAGAACATTTGTAAAGGACAAACATTTAATAGACTGAGGGATTTGTCTTGCATGTGGTAACATTCATAAAGATTTTTTTTAATTAATTTTTTTTTTGTTTTGAAAGCAACATAGATGCCTCTATATTACATATTAAAAACAAATTTTATGGTTCTCTTACATCACCTATAGCTGGATGTTTGAAAATTCTAAGCAATATTCAGTGTAAATTACATTCAGGGGTAATCACTGTTCCAAGAGATGTGTCAGAGCTGAAATCAGCTTTGTTCTGATGTGTGGGGTTTTTCTGAAATCACTGGAAAATCACACATATGCTCAGGTAAACACAGTTCTTGAAGTCGTATTTCATATTTTGAGAAACAGGGGAGTTTGGTGGGTTTTTTTCCTAAACTGAGGGGATCTAGATTTGTATTACATTTGGGATCAAACAGAGTTCATTTCTCATAATTTCTGAACTTCCGTTTCTGATAGAACTGACTAAATTACCTTGTCTTTTTCCTTTCCTAAAAAGCATCTAAATCATGCAAAGGTAACTTGCTAACAGAATATGAACATTTTCCAGTTAGGCTGGGTCATAAAGAGGGTTTCTTATTTACATGTTCCAAAATAAGCAAGGGCTACAAAAATTAGGAAAATTTCCTTAAGTAAGTGGAAAAACATGATATTCCTTAATATTAAATCTTATTAGGCATCCTAATTTCATTTTCATGCATTAGGTTGTTATTCAGACTCCTGAAAGAACGGTGAATTTCTCACATACAATAGAAAAACTCTCTTCCCTTTCCCTCACCACAAAATAATAAGGGTTTTTAAACCTTTTAATGTTAAAATACTTACGATAGCTTGTTGAGCTGGAAGGTTTTTCAGGTGAGGCAAAAGAAATGTTTCAGTGTAAGCTGAATGGAGAACAGCATTTCTGTGCAGTGCTATTAAGGGAATAACATTGCAGGAAAAAGACCAGTTTATACAAACCAGAGTGATTCTAAATAAAATATTTCTCCAGGTTTTTGAGAGAGGTCCTATTTGAATCTTATTTCTATCAGGAAATATCTACAGCAATAGAACCATCATAACAGAGTTAAATTGAACAGTTCTGTCCACTGCAAGGGTGTAACTGCCTGATGTGTTTTAACAGGCAAATATCCAAAGCACTGATACCATTTTCTGTTAAGGAGAGAAAGATTATTGCAAAAGCATAATAAAACTAAGTTTAAATTGGTGTAGATATATTCTTAAAGCTAACTGTTTCTATTTATACTCTAAACAGTTTTTCTACTGAGCAGGAACTGCTCTTATGAGAACTGAGAAATTTTCAGCAATAACAGGAGATGTGCCTTTTGGAATTACCAAATATAAACATGCATGGCACATGCAATGCTCTGGCCTCCCTTCACCACACAGAGGATACAGTAATGCTGCCTTCTGAAGCCCAACAGGGCAGGATTCACCATCGCTCCTGGACTGGGTTTCCTTTGGGATTTTGGTATCACACATGTCCTGGTCCATCTCTGCACTGAAACCATTTTCTACAATTTCGGTCTTAACTTCTTTATTGTCGAATTCAACATCAATGTAACAGATCACAGAATCTAGATTCACATCTATATTTTGAAGATGGGCTTCACTAATGCTGTGGAAGAAAATTTCAGACATTTAATACTTTGAACTACTAGCTTTAAAATCACCAATGCCATCAACACGCATAATGAACTCTCTGAAGCTTATTATAAAAGCAAAAACATAGACTAAAATTTGGTGAAGAAAAAAAGACTGATTTCAAGTTACCTTAAAAATGCTTTCAGGCAAGCATAAATAATTTCTTCAGGAATATCTGGAAACCGTTCTAGGCAGATTTGTAAGAGATGCATATCTTCTTTCTCCAAAGCAACAGCCATTAAATCTGGACATAAACTATAACAATATGAAATTAATAGGTTGCACAGTCCACACCCACTGAGAACTACACTGACAACTAAGGTAATAGTACTAATCTTCCTCCCCAGATGGATTTTTACATAAAACATCAGCTTCATCAGAAAATAAGCACCTTTGGTATTATATTCTGATAATTCAAGAGAAGCTTATTTCTTTATTTCTACTTTTTAAAATTTTGATTTTAAAGACTATTCCTTACACTTTAAACAATGCAGAGTCACTACCTGTAGGACAAGTCACGGGTTTCGACAATCTCCAGCAGGAAATTTTGAGGGTAGTACTTGGGATTTCTTTTACACCTGTCTGTAAGGGCAGTGACCACACAGCCAATGGTGGCCTGCAGGTCTGGGGTCGGTGCTTTTGACATCAGTTGTCTCAATTCCGTTTCCAACACATAAGTAGAAGCATCCTGGAAAAGACAAAAATACTGTGCAACTCAGAAGTACGAGGCACGGGTTTGAGAGCTGCCCTGGCATTAATTAGACCAAGTAGAAGCAGACCTGTTTCGGAATTCAAGTTACAAAAATTTACAAAAATCCCTCACCACTCTGTGTTTTGATAGGATAGTTTCTCTCAAGCATGAAAGAGCCAAATGAGGTAATTCCTCACTCTGAACTCAGGTAAGCAGTACCTGCTCTCAGTAAGTGCTCATGGATTAATCATCTGTTACTTCAGTAGCAATACCAAAGTGTCCAGCCAACGTGAACCGTAGATAGTTTCCCTTCTTGGATGACCTATCATAACACTTGCAGCAAGTTCTAGAAAGGAACTAAAGAGCTTATTGCTGTATTTGCCATGGAATTCCTGACAATTCCTCCAACTCCCTACAGCCAAAACGCCTTCAACAAAATTAAAGCCATAAATAAGAACCTAAACAAGCAAAGTTCAGATGAAATATCCTCCCTTAATTACTGTAAGAGACTGTCATTAAAAATGAACAAATCTGCAAGTTTCCAGAACTGAGCTGTTATAAGCCCTGTATTGTACAGCTCTCAAAACACGCTCCTATGACAAAACTTAATTTCATCATGCCCAAATTCTGTTCTTGCGCAATAATGATAATAACAAGATCCTTCAACTCACCTGTACAAGGCAGCTTGGTCAACCTGACATGTGCAAGAGGACATGGAAAGAGGTAACAGCTTAAGAGACACCTAGAATACTCTGAGAATGTCTGAACACTACTTGAGGATATTTGGGTTACTTACTTTGAGATTTAGTAAGAGCTGCCCAACTGATAAAGTCTCTGGCTGTCCTTTAGCAACAGTGCTCCTTCTTGATCTTAACTGTGGAAAGAAAAACACAGGGTTATTATTCAACTCCAAAATATTTAAGGATTTCAAGCAAGACAACTGGTTACTTCACAAGTCAACTTGCTGTCCGGACTATGATTACTAACTACAGTTCCACAAACAGTGTTAGAAACAATCAGTAACAGATAAAGTGAAATTTCTTTCTGCTGCAACACCCAAAAGTAGCAGCACGGGGAAGAGACAAAACAAACAACAACCTCACACGACTCTAATGCTAACTGACATTCATTTTGGACTCTGCTTTGAGAGCTACAGACTCCTGGGACTGAAAGGAATCCACCAGCTTTTCATCTTCCAGGGTATTCCAGTTCACAAACGAGGACACATCTGTGAACACAAAAATGAAACTATATGAAGATAACACTTAGAGCACATTTATTGAAGTATGAATATTGCATCAACTTCTTATGCTAATAGATACTTTCTAAACTACAATCCAAGCGATTTTATGCCAAGAAAGTTGCCAGTTTTATTTCAGCAGCAGGTAATTTTATGACCTTTTTTTATACTGTTTCTCCATTTTGCCTCTGGGAGCAAGAGAAGTAAATTATTACACAATTTATCCTGAGCATTACTTGCAACATTTTACCAATGCAATGTTTAATTAAAACCACTGCGACAGTACAACTTTAAACTGAAGTTCACGATCTAAGGTTTGACATTGCCCTATCCAATCACAAACTCTTTGAAAATACTTTTTAAGAAACAGCACTTTCACTTTCTTTTCAGTATTCATCACCAGCATTCCAGTGTTTTCAGTAATTCCAGTATCTGAATGACAATCCAGGTTAAATGAAGCCACAATAAATTCAGACATTTGTGTGTTTTGGTGTTCCCAGCACCAGTAAATTTAGCAGCCAGGAACACAGTACAGTGTGATTTGCTTCAAGCTGCTGAGATTCAATTCATTTTATAGGACTGGGTTAAAATAACTTTTATACAATTTCAGACGTCTTCCTTTTACAAGATCTTTTCACTGTAATTATAAAAAAATCTTACCAAGGTTTTGACTGTCCTTGAGCTTTCCCACAGCAGCTGCCAAGGATGATGTTTCACACTTGTACATAATTACAGTCAGCACTTTACCATGAATTAAAAAAAATTTTTCCTCATAACACCACAACTGCAAAATATTAAAATGCATTATTAATGAGATGAGCAGAGAAGTGAGCTCCTGCACTGATGTGTAACTCCTTACTAGAGAGTTCAACTAGAAGTCAGTGATCAGATTATTTAAAATGATTTTCAGTAGGTTTAACATTTATTAGCAGACCTTCATTAACTGCTGATTTTAAATAAACTAGAAGTGTTCTGTTCAGTATTTTTCCAGGGATGTCCTAAAGTACAGCAGCTCCTCCAAGACATTAAGTCCACTGAAAATTTCACTTTTTAAGTTTCCTCTCGTGCAATTTTAAGACAAAAGCAGTCAGCTGTTCTGGTTCACTACTGCATTTATTCTTAGGTGTTATTTTCCCTATCTGACTCTTGAATAGCTTGAAATGCTGTTCAGAGTTCATAGAATCATTCAGGAATCCAACTGCAAATTGCCTGAATTTGACAGAACAGACACTGTTGGGTTTTGTGTTCAGTGATTTTATTCACACCAAATAATCAAGACCACGAGATGTGACAAAGTACTAAATTATCACAGAAATTCCCACAGGCCACCATTCTCCCAGCGAATATTCTGACAGAAATTGCTCATCAACTGGTATTAATTTTGCTTCAGAAGTTGCATTCACTGCTCCTCGGGCAGCAGCAGAGCTCTGCAGCCCAGCACTCCCTTCCCTGCCATCAAAGGCACAAAGCTCAAGGACCCCAAAGCCATGACTGAGCTTTACCTGGCCGCTGGTTCCCAGGGGCAGCTCCTTTGAGGTTTGCAGCGTCTGGAATTTTGTATTCCAAATGCTCAGGCACTCTGAGGGAAGCAAGAGATAGATGTTATGATCCCAAAAAGCAACATAAACACTACATTTGCCTCTGCTATTTTCAGTTACAAACGCTGGAGTAAACAGAAATAACTGTTTCAAAATAGCTCAGCCAGTATTTAGCATTAGGAATTACATCACTCAGGTTAAATCTCAATTTAAAGAGGAGTTGGTTTTCCAATGAAGAGCTTTAAACCAGAAGCTGGGGCAAGAGGGACGGCACAATTTTCCCACCTAGTGCTTTGCCCAAGGAAATTTTAGACCTTACAACATCTTAATATGATTTTTCAAGTTACCTCTGGACTCTTTCCCAGGTACAGCCAGACTGCCCAACACTGCAACGTGGTCTTTGTCCAGGGCAACTAAAGATGTTCCTTTCAGAACAGTTCCAGGTACTGAAAAGTTTAGTATTAGTGACTTGGACAAAATTTCTTCTTCCTCCTCTTCTTCAGCATCTTGCTGCAGAGGTATTAGAACCTGGTACACAGAGTCATTGGAATCTGTAAAAATAAAATATCACTCTTTTACAATTGCTTTTGTGGAAAAAACCTGTTTGACATGATATAGCAAAAGGACATCTAAAAAGAACAAAATCCAGTGAATGCTGAAAGAAGAATTAATACAGGATATTTAAAGGACTCACTATGATCCAAAGCAGCAAAACAAAGGTATAGCAATAAGGGTATAGTGAGATCTGCAGGGTGCAAGTGATCACAGGTAGGACCAGTTCACCTTTGCAGCCATTAAAGTATCAGGAAGGTTTAATTACTACTTGTAGCTGCTTTAGGAAGTTTAAAAAACTAAAAATAGAAAACAGCAATTAATAAATATCAACATTTTATTTCCTTCCATACAATTTTTTGCTTCAATATCCCTTCCCATTAGAACATATAACTTACACAAACACAGAAGTGTGACAGTTTGGTTTGTTATATGTGCTGTGAAACACAGTGGCTTGGATGATTCCTCTTGTTCAAGCTTGTATTTATGTAGGCTACTCAGCTTAAGTTTCTGTACATAGACAAAAAAATCCCCATCCTAAAACAAAAAAAAGAAAATAAGGTTTTCCTTTAATTTACACAAAGAAGATATAACAGAAATTCAGATATTAGTACTGCTTAACTTTGGATGTTGTGCAAAATTAGGAAATTGTGTTTTCTATAGGACATACAGCCCAATCCAGAGAAGTCTGCAGACTCTAACAAGTAAAGAATACTCTTATTTAGTGCAACAAATGGACTCACAGGAAGAAGTATTTGCATGAAGACAGATTCATGTATAATTCCTTTTTAAAAAACATACATCCTATTCAACAGTGCTTCACAATGAGCCATGAAGAGTCACACAATGTCTACTGTATTTCATCTTACTGTTCTCTGCAGTTCTAAGAGCCTGGCTTCTCAACCCTGAAAGCAACACAGCTTCCATTTAACTGCTGTATTGATTAAATCAGGATAATGATTCCCCTAAAAACTCTTAAAATCAAATAAAACAGGTGATGGATTTTGAAAAAAGCACTCAGTGTTTAAAATAAAAAGTATATCACTCACTTTCTCAGTAGTGAAAATTAAGACAGGTTGTTGGCCCTCCATAAAAGCTCCACTCCACCTAAAACCAGAAAGCTGGATGAACATCTTCCAAACTCCAGGTTTATACAAAAAGTCATATCACTATTCCTTAGGCACTTTTCAATTTCTAGGAAATCTGTATAAACAATTCTAAGATTTTAAAAGCCGTGTCTTGGAACAAAACACCAACCCCAAGATCGTGGCCTTTGATTTCCCCCCATCTCCTCAAAAAAGGGAACAACTTCCATCAGCGCAGTCAATTCCTCCAATCAAGAATCATCACAAAGTTGCATCACTGACCTGATGATTTCATCTGAGATAACGTTTTCAATCTCCTGCTGTGGAGCTTCCAAAAGCACATCCAGCGTCCGAACGCCCCCTCCCCTGAACAGCACCAGGGGCCCCGCGGCGGGCAGGGAGTGGATCCTGTGCACATCTGCTGAGAGCTGCAGAACAAAACCAAACCTCTGTTCTCAGCCACATTACCCTGAAAAGTGAGGGCTTTATTCACTACTCTAACTTTTTCCAATAAACTTTTAACAGAAGAATGATGAACCTTTAAGATTCTTAATAATGTATATCTAGCAGTTGCTGATTTGTTGAAATGCCACAAATAATGCAAATCGCTACCCCAAAAAAAAGCCAGGAAAATGTCCTGATGAGCATCACATTCCTGAATCACATCAGAAAAACCATAACAGGGTCAGGAGGTCACACAACCACTCTACAGCAACACACAAAGCATTGTTTAACACATCAACCAGCAGAACAGAACGATCTGTAATTGAACACAATTCATCATCTTTAAAGACAGTCCAGTCACTTCAAGACAAATATTCTGATGATAAAGTCAGTGTAAGTGGATTCCTTGCAATGTTCCAGAACATCATGAAGCACAAGTTAAGCTAAAATGTAATATGGCCAATACTAGGAAAATTAGAGCATTTCTTCCCTCCACCAGGATCCAAAACACACAGAAGAGAACACATGAAGGAGACTCACTGTTGCTTTAAAGGCTTTATCCAAGTTAATGTCTTCATTCTTCCATATTCTTAAAACCTTTAAGAGAAGCACCATTTTTAGGTAAAACAGTAAAACACAGACTTCTAAGTATCCAAAATACCAGCACTTGCAACAGAAGGGAAACACACAGGGAGTATTCACGGTGACCTGAGCGGGAACTGGCCCAGGGGGGAGCAGAGCCAGCAGGAACTGAAACCAAGCTCAGAAATCCTGAATCGGAAAGGAAAGGAAACAGTAAAGAAAAAGACACAGCAGAACTCTAAATGGAAGGAGAGCAGTGATGGAGTCAGGTGAGGTAGAGATGGCCTGATTTTCACAAGCAATGCAAGGCCAGGAGTGACATTTATCAACAACAACAAAAAGCCAAAGGCTCAGCATGATCTAAGCAAATGCTACACGTGCACACAGAAACTTTTAACTGCGAAACAAGAGCAGAAAAACAAGGATGGGGGTCTGAACTACTGTAACCATTCCAGTACCATCCACGATCACGCAGTTGCAAATGTCACCCAGGCTGCAACAGGAGAAATAACTCATCCTTAGGGAGTGTGTGCATGAGGCACTGAGAATCTCCTGTGCTTAAAGGGCCACCAGATCACTGGAGCTCAGCACAGAAGATGCTCATGTCACCAGCGTGCTGAGGGCCCCTCACACTCACATTCAAGCAGAAATGTCACACTGCTGATTTTTTCCCTACCTACATTCCCTCAGGAGGACACACTCCATCCTTTTTTCCTCTAAAGAAGGATGAAGGCTCTCACCTTGTCGTCATGAACTGCGATGTACTCGTGGGTTTCAAAGTTGCACACGACAGGACAGGTGAGAATCTGCCCGTGTTTAAGTGACCAACAGCCCAGGGGCTTCTGATCCGAAATCTGCAGAGTCAGAACAAAGACACTGCAATTAAAATATAACACACAAAAGATCACCTTGGGGACTTCTCTCATGGCAGAAGGGAAATGCGAGGCAGCCACATCTGATCTGAATTAGAATATTAAAATATGGAAACTGCTATACTCAGGAATTCCTCTTGAGCATTCCTGTTTCCACCTTTAACAGCATCAATTTCGGAATAACTGGAAAGATCTCTACATTAATTAGATTTTTTTTTCATGTAAGAAATAACTTTGACCTGTAACAGTCTGAAGGGCTTATGCCATGAAGCACAGGTACAAGGCACAGCTTTTTCGAAAGGCAGATACTAATTTTAATCACTAGTGTAATTTGTTTTTACTGACTAATACAATCATACACAGACTTGTGCTTCTTCTCTTCCTATTTCAAGGTGAGTTATTGAGATCAAGAGCAGTGGATTTTGCTGCCTGAACTCCTGTTCTGTGTGATTCACACCCGACTGCTCTGAGGGCGCTCAACCCCCTCTCCTCACTCCAGAGTACAGTGGGCACATTTACAACACAGTTCTGCTCTCACTTGGCACTTCCCACCTGGCAGTGGGCAACCCAAAGGAGATTGTATCATCAATCCACCAAGATCATGGAATGGTCTGGGTTGGAAGGGACTTCAGATCACCAAGTCCTACCCCTGCCACAGGCAGAGACACCTTCCCCTATCCCAGGCTGCTCCAAGCCCCGTCCAGCCTGGCCTTGGGCACTGCCAGGGATCCAGGGGCAGCCACAGCTTCTCTGGGCACCCTGTGCCAGGGCCTGCCCACCCTCACAGGGAAGGATTTCTTCCCAACAGCTAATCTAAACCTGCTCTCAGTTTAAGCCCATTCCCGCTTGTCCTGTCACTATAATCCCCAGCCGCACGGATGTGATAGTCAACTAAAGATAGAAAATCAAATATTTGCCCTAAAGTTTCTTATTATGGTTTACTGAATAACAGAGACCAGAACACACTTTTAGTTTCAGCTGCTGCAAACCAGAATCTTCCGTGCCGCAGCCAGCAGGACGGCAGCTGACAATGAGCTGACAGCCCAGAGCCGGGCACTGCAGGTAACACGTACCCGTGGCTTCGGAAGGGAAGTGTTTTTTGGGATGAGGAATGGCCAGAGAACATCAGCAAAAGGAGAAATACACGAACAAGAGCCCGAGCCGCCCCGTGTTCCCGGGCAGGGGGAGCGGGGCAGCGGGGAGCGCAGGGGGCAGAGTATGGCCGGGCCGGGCCGGAGCCGCTCCCGGACCGGGGCCGTTCCCCGCCCCGCTTCCCGAC